>BQNB010086762.1:0-25572 GCA_026074375.1 Tanacetum coccineum
ATTTCTAACGACGTTGAAGAAGAGAATCACGACTTAGATGTTGCACACATGAATAACGATCCATTCTTTGGCATTCTAATTCCAGAAAACGATTCTAAAGTATCTTCTTCTTCAGACGTTATTCCCAATATTGTGCACACTGCTGCTCCTCACTCAGAATACATTATGAAATAGACCAGGATCATCCTTTAGACAACATCATCGATGAACTCGAAAGACCTGTATCCATAAGACTTCAACTCTATGAACAAGCCTTATTTTGTTACTATGATGCTTTTCTCACATCAGTTGAACCAAAGAACTATAAAAATGCATTAACTCAAGCATGTTAGATTGAAGCAATGCAAGAGGAGCTTAATGAATTTGAACGTCTTGAAGTCTGGGAACTCGTTCCTCGTCCAGATAAAGTGATGGTTATTACTTTAAAATGGATCTACAAGGTGAAACTTGATGAATTCTAAAGAACAAGGCTCGTTTGGTTGCACGTGGTTACCGTAAAGAAGAGGGAATTGATTTTGAGGAATCCTTTGCTCCAGTGACTAGACTTGATGCTATTTTAATTTTCCTCGCATATGCTGCTCACATGAATATGATCGTCTACCAAATGGATGTTAAGACGACATTCTTGAACGACATTTTACGCGAAGAAGTTTATGTCAGCCAACCGAACGGGTTTGTGGATCATGACAATCCTAATAATGTGTACAAGCTTAAGAAGGCTCTCTATGGGTTGAAACAAGATCCTCGCGCGTGGTACGATCTGTTGTCAAAGTTTCTACTCTCTTAGGAATTCTCTAAAGGAACCGTAGATCCCACATTGTTCATCAGAAGACAAGACAAAGATATTCTCCTGGTACAAATCTATGTTGAAGATATAATCTTTGCGTCTACTACACCTGAACTATGTGACCAATTTTCAAATATAATGTGTTCAAAGTTTAAGATGTCGATGATGGGCAAAATATCATTTTTTTCTAGGACTACAGATTTCACAAAGTCCTAGAGGCATCTTTATAAACTAGTCTAAATATGCTCTAGAATCTTTGAAAAAGTATAGTATGGAATCTAGTAACCCCGTGGATACTCCCATGGTGGAGAAATAAAAACTGGATGAAGATACACAAGGAAAAGCCGTTGATCCTACACACTATCGTGGAATGATTGGCACCCTTATGTATCTCATAGCCAATAGACCAGATCTTACATTTGTTGTATGCAGGAAAGAGATTATTCCGGGTCGTATGTCCCAAGAGGCTTGCAATTGAAAGTGATCCACCCTGGTTTGATGGAAATTGACATGATGGTGTGAGATATATGATGGAACACTGATATAATTACACTAAAATTAAATAAAACCTAATTTATCTACGGGGCAACAGATTATAGGAAATGAGGTTCTTAAAAATTACGGGAAACAAATTAGTATAGGGAAATCTAAAATTAAATCTAAATTAAATACGGGGAACAGAATTAGGTAACGGCGAACCTCAAATACTAAAAAATTAAGAAAATAAATGCTAAATAAATTAAAAATCAAAATTAAATTCTAATTAAACTTAATTTAAAAAAATAAAAAAAACTAGAATAAAAACGGAGGTCGTTTGAAGGCTAAACGAAAAGAAACGGTAAAACGCACCCGGTAAAACGGGTCTAAGACTGAAATTTAAGAAAAATTAAGCCTACACTAAATTTTATATTTTTCCTAGACACTAAATGACAAAAGAAAATTTTGTAAAAAAGAAAAATATTTTTTTATTAATTTTCGGATTTTTTATGATTTTTATAAGAAAAAGTAATAACTAAAATCTATTTTAATTGCTAGAAAATACAAATTTAACTGGAAAAATATAGAAAAATGGTTTTAATATTGCTAAATGAGTGCCGAAAATTTTATAGAAACAAAAAGCCCTAAATTTTATAACCTCAATTCGAACCCTAATTTATGTAATTAAAACTATAAACCTAATTAATTTAACCTAAAAAACTAAAATCATTAATTCTATTTTATTTAATAAGAATGACAGCGGTAGAAATGGAAAGAAAGTAAACTATAGGGTAGGCGGAGAGAACTTGTGTAAATTTACACAGCAGGGAAAAATGATAACCCTACTATGATAGAAAAATACAATTAGACCCCGCGATTTCTAGCTCTTATTTTTTGCTTATTGAAAATTGAGAATTAGCAAACTTAAAACTACCAATGTTGTAGACTAGCTTATTCCTAACACTTTAACAAAGCAATTCAACTTTAGGACCAAAGAACTAAGCTGAAAAATAAGCAACTAGTCTGCTGTTACAGAAAGAAAGTACTTGTTTCCCTATACTTTTGGTATTTTTGCTTTTGAGGCTTATACTGATGAAAATTAAAACTAAAGAGGCTGATTGAGCTTTAAGATGTGCTTTAAGAAGATTTGAACTAAAATTAACCTATGCTTAACAAAACTTGAAAGAAAATTAAGATGAAAAATTGCAAGTTTTGATGAAATTGTTTTTTAGCTTTTTTCTCATAAGCTAACAAGCTTATTTTTGGACCTTAGGTGCTGATATTTTGGAAATAAGCTAACCTAGCTTACTCTAATCAACCTAGCTAAAAGGATTTGTAAAACTCTAAAAGGAAATGAGAAATTCAAAGTGAAAAATGACAAAAAACATATATTGATATGCTATGTTTTGCTGATGCAATGTGTCTTGCTGGTGCAATTGACTATGCACTAAAATGCAGGCACAATTTTAAATCTATTATGATCCTAAGTGAGCTCTAAACAACCTTTACTCTAAGATGCTTTTAAACTTTAAGACTCTAGTGACTTACACAATTTGAAAATGTGCCCTGGTGCAAAATGATAGATTTTAAACCTTAACTTTGTAAAATAAGTCTAACCTCTAAAAACTTGTTAATCTCTTGCACAAATGACCTTACTCAGCTAGTTGAGCTGATTTGACAAAGTTAGAATTGACTTTATAGAGTCATTTAGCTTAATCCCAAACACTGCTTTATGTAAGCTGTCAAAGCTACTTTGCACTCAAAAATTCTTTTCAAGCTTATATTCCTTAAAACTTTTTATCTGCTTCTACTTTTATTAAACTAATGTAGCTATTTGAACTGTAAAATTAGTAGCTTATTAGGCAAAATAAGCTACTTACTCTACAGCTTCTTTAACTACATTATGGACAGAATTAGAAAATTAAATGAGGATTATTTCAACTAAAAACTTATGAAAACTAAAGACAGCTAATAACAAACTTAACAACCCTTATAAAGAAGAGCATTAATGCAAACTCTTGAACATGAAAAAGCTAATGTTAAAAAACTCAAACTAGGCTAAAATGATTCTAAGATAATTAGAACCTTGGGATGGTATTGGAGTTCAGGCACAGGGTACTCTAGTTGAGTGAGTAGCTCAAATTGTAAACCTAAGTGACTTCCAAAGTCTCTAAACCAGAGCTTAAAGCTCAATAAGCTAGATAGAGCTTATTTCTCCTTTTGAACCTCCAATTTGAAGATTATGAATTCAAGTGATCATTTTAAGATGTAAATGAGTTAAACTGATGTAATGAAAGCTTAAACACAAAGTTTTACTGAAATTTAGCTTATTTAGATCATAAGCTCTATACGAGCTTATATAGTGCTTATTTGATTAAATTTTGACTTATACTGAAACAAAAGCTTAATATATGTAGTATCGATTGTATTGTGAATTAAAGTAATACTAGTTCAAAGGAAAACGGATTACAAGAGCTTAGCAGCTTATGTGTTAAAGTGAAAAAGCTTAAAATTCTTGAAAATGAAAAATTACAAAGTAAAGTTTTTAAAACTAAAACAACTGAGTTAATAATCTTTAAAGCAATAATTAAATTTTTATACAAGAATAGGAAATACAGGGTGTAATATGGTGGGGAATGTTTCGGAAGGAGTAAATGAACTTAAAACAGGATTAACATGGAATTCGAGCTTATTAAGAGCTTGTTTGGTAAAATTTGCTTAAAATTGAAATCAAAGCTTAAGTAAACTTGAAACTGAATTATATTGCTCAAATTTTTAAGGTACAAGCTGAATTACATTAAAATGGTTAAAAGAAAGACTGAATTTAAATTATACTAAGAAAAAAAAAACATAGTAAAAGTTGTTTGTCTTCGGCTTGCTCTTCTTTCTTTTATAGCAGTCTTCAAAGACTTCTAGCTCTTGGGATGAGCTGGTTGTGAGAGTAGGAAGCCTCACAAGGCAATCCTAGCCCTCTATTTGCTTCTCTTCATCTTAACCATTGAAGGGGGTGCGGGTTTTTGTGAAATGTCAATAGGGAAGGGTTATAGGGGTAATGGGGAGGTGGGAATTGGTGAGGGTGAGCTGGTGGTGGTACTTGGGAGGTGGTTTGGGAGTGAAACCGTGGGAAAGGGCGGTTTGGGTTTTGGCGGGTAGGGTACAGGGTGGTTGCAGGTTTAAACGTAATCTTTGGAAAAGATGCAAAAATGGCCCTCCATCTTTCTTTCTCTTTTCATTTCATTTAGCCGAAATTTTAGTTATAAATAGAGTTTCGAAAGTGACAGCTTTAGTCCCTGTGGTTTTATAACAAAAGAATTAAAGAGAGTTTTGGCAAATTGCAAATTTGGTCCCTGCTGTTTATTACTAAAAGGGAATAAAAGAGGTTTTGGGAATTTGCAAAACCAGCCCTTGTGTTTGTTTAAACCATTTTTCTTTTATAAAATAACTTTCAAAATTGGCAATTTTAGCCCCTAAAGTTTTATAAAAAGAATTGTGGGCTTTTGTTGGGCTTGGGTTTTGTGGTGGGCTTTTGGGCTTGTATTGGGCCCAATTGAGTGTGTCTGGGTCCCATAGGTTTAGGCTTATGTTATTGGGCTTTTTAAGGCCCAATAAGGTACAGGTTTGGTTATTGGGCTTTTTACAAAGCCCCATTAAGGTTATGGAGTGGGTTTGTGTGTTACCAATGGCTGGGATTTGGCTGTAACTGGGCTAGATTGGGCCGTACAACGTCTTCACAGTCTTTGTCAACTTGCACACAAATGGGCTGATGTATTGATGAGGGCCCATTTGGTCTTCACAGTCTTCATAGTTATACTATTGGGCTTTCCCGGCCCATCAGATGGGTTAAGATTGCATTCAATAGTATTCTTCAGTTCCGGCTCCGGTTTGACTGCTGATTCTTCAGTATTGACTCTGACTTTGGCATTTTTGGACTTTGGCCTTGATTTTGCACAGTCTTTTCCATTCCGGCAGTCTGTTTGCATTTCTTTGGCTTGGTTTTCCTGTCTTTTTGATGATAATCCACTTCCTGAACAATACACAATGCAAAACAAACTTATATTGGCAGTTTTTGTCTTGTTTGCGTCATTTAAATCGTTTTTGATTTTTAGAGGTAAAAGATATGTGTAATTAAGCACATATCAAATCCCACAACTAAGGTTATTGTGTGTCCTCACGCAATGTTAGAAGTAAACATGTAAGCCCCATTTTCACCATTTTCTGAAAAATTTTATACTAACTACAATAATATTATTGGATTTTTCTCATTTTTAACAAGTTTGACTTTCTGTATTTATTAATATGGGACATAGAATTGAGAAGCTGCCGTAGAGTGATCTCACGATGTCCTCTACGTTAAATTTCATCGTCCTCGTTTTTCACAAGTTCAAAAGCAAAAGCATTAAATCAAAGATCATTGTCGTTATAAGTTTAGTGTAAGCCCTCATACTTATGACTTGTGAACTTTCACCTACTCCCATACATGGATTATACGAGTGAATGTGGGTAACTCATTTAATTTAACCATGATCACTTATTTTCATTTCATAATTCAAAATAAATCATGACTCAAAGCAACAACTTATTAAGACTTGTAACTTGATTTAGAGATTTAAACTTTAGAATTTTTTTCAAACATTTTTAATCATCATATCATAAGTTCTTTAAAGCTTAGGAATGCGTTGCTTAGTTTGAACCCCTACCTCGTTGGTTAACGGAGTGAGTGGATATCACAACCAACGACCGATGTTCTTAGTTTGAAAACCCACCCCGTTGCTAGCGTAGTGGGAAATCACATCAACACCTTATTCTTACTATGGGGGGGACTAAGGATTGGTGTCTTAGTTTGAACCTTCACCTAGACTTTCTTCCAAGTGAGATATCACGATCACACCAAATCCACTTGAAGTACAAGCACGTTCTTAGTTTGGAACCCCCACCTCGGTGCTAGCGGTAGTAGCGATATCACGACACATCTTTTACTTGCTCTATAATATCAACTGCATGCTTCATTGGCAAAATTCAATTTCATGACTTTTTTTGCATTCACATTTATTCCTGCTTCTTTGGCATTTTATTATTAAATCACTACAAAATTCTCGCCTTTGAAAACTCAAGTACAAATTGAAGCTTTTTCTGAAAACATCGATTGATTAGTTGAAAATTAAAATTGAGTACGTATGATTATGTGGATTAGATAGTTCACGGGAGAGAAAACCACAAGTTACTTGTATAAGTTTTTTAGAATGAAATCCTGCTTAGCACATAAACTTATATTTAACTTTATCATTTATCGTTTCTTCACAATTTGAAAATTCAATGCTATAGAATGCGTGAAAGCTTGGCCTAAAGGAACTAGCTAGGGCTCAACACGCTTTTACCGATCGAGTCAAAATTATTTCTTATTCTACCCAAAAAGAAAATCAAAACTGCGACAAAAACACTTATTATTTTTTGAAAAATTTTTCAATTTTTTCATTTTTTTGGTTTTAGTGGTAAAAACGGGTTACGTGGTAACAATGCTGCAGGGCAACAATCAATTCGAAAGATACCCCCCAAACTAGAACTAAAACATCGTCCTCGAATGTTTTGAAGGGTACTACATTAATCCTAAGGCAATTTATGAGGTATGCCAAAGATAAAACGTTTAGTTACAATAAGATTAGGAATCGGATTCCAAATGAAGCTGAAGATGTGAAACTCTTGATGAATGACAAAACTGAGTTACTTCACAATCCGGGCAATCCTGGACAATAACAACAACATGGAACAAGGTAATGGGAAAGACAAGAACTATTTTACACAACAACAACACGATTTACAAATACGGATAAGCATGGGGCTGCTCCCTCAGAAGCGCTTGTTTAGGGTGGATGCTTGAGCCCATCACAAGGGATTTATTGATCCTTGAGGAAACAAGTGGAAATTAAATATCATCATCGGATTTCATTCAAGTGACTACGAATAAGTATTGAATTTTATGAAAGTTCCATCCGATGAGATATTTTCCTGGCATGAAAGATGAATGATAAATTGAAATGCGGGTAGCGAGGTGCTGCCGACGGGGAAAGTGGATAGGGCGGGGATTGGTGTGGGGGGGTTGAGGGCACGCCTCGGGAGGGGGTTACTAGGGGGGGCGGTGGTAATTAAGGGCTGGGGGGTGGGGTGCAGGGGATCAATATGGTATGTTTCAACCCACAAGAGAGAAGAGATGGCGAAATAATAACCGGTATAAGCAAGTAAATGGGGGAGAAAGATCCATACATCATAAGTGAAAAATTCACTAGTGGTATGAAATCTAGCTCCAGGATGGGATGTGTGTGGGTAAAAACATTAGGCACTAATCTACGGGGAGGTCTTCCATCCACATCAATGGTTGTATTTTCCGAATTGGGATAATCAACATTAAAACGATTCGAACGCTGGGAAGGGAAATAGAGTATCGTATCTACGGAGTCGAAATCATCACTCTCAATACCTGGTGGTATTGAATCCGTCATCAGCAAGAAAAAGTCAATCTCCTCCATAAGAGAATCATTATCGCAACGGGGATATGAGATGGAGGGGAGAGTTCGATGGCATTAGAAATTGGCTTGAAGAGCTTCCGGAGTCGAGGAGAAAGAGTTATCGTGAGAGCAAAACTTTCCAAAAACAGAATATCACCTTCCGTGTGTCAAATTCAACTTCCTCAATTCTGGTGATTGTTTAGGAAGGATGAGTTCAACGCGCGAAATTCTTGGAAAGAGAAATCGATCTAGGAGAAGAATCAATAGAAAATGTCTCGATTTTAGCTACGGATTCTACAAGATCAGATTCAGCATCAAAAGAATCAATTCCCGGTGGAATTGAATGGATGCCTTCCTAGCACCTCATAGTAATTCGATACCTTAGTCGAAGCAATTTCTTCATCAAGATCAAAGGAGGATTAGATGAAAATGATAAAATTCTCTTTTGGTAATGTCCTCCTCGGGAAAATGACTCCGTCAGTAAGTAAAAAATTTTTTTTTTTCTTCATCGATATCGAAGAGAGGGTTGGAGAGAAAGTAAAATCATGATTCTTTAAAGAATCATCATATGGAGGCAAATCACACTCATCGTCGGAAAAATCTTGAACTCAATTGGGGTTGGGACAAGGTTCTCGACACTAGACTTTATGAATTCGTTCCGATTCCGTTGCCGGAATAGTGTCAAGTATGCTCGTCCCCAAACTTAGAGAGTTTAGGGCTCTTTTGGTTGGTGATTCGGGTGTGATTGCATATGGTATAGTCCTCGTCATCATCATTATCAAGTAGTTCGGAGAGGGCGATTCCAAGCCGGAGTATTGATGTACTCAGATAGCTCGTCACTTATGATTTTCACATTTTGAACAAGTTTGCTAAGCAATTCTTGCACTTCCTCGGATTGAGCGTGCTTAACTTCAAAAAAGTTGTCCCAAGCTTGCAATAGAACCTTAGGCGTTTTCCCAAAAGAGATACGATTAAACTTTTTGAGAAAGCTTTCAATCGATTTCATTAGGTCCTCTTGGGCTTGCAAAGCTTCCATGCTCATTGGTTGAGGAGGTTGATGATTGACGGAAAATTGCGGGGTTTGAAAGCTGCGTCAAAACCGAAAAGAAGAATGAGAGTTTTGGTTCATCGGTTGACATTCAATAGTCGTATAGAGGACACCTACAATGTCACAGCAAAGAGATTTTCTAGTGTTGAAGATTATGCAAATCTTGCGGGGAATTGAAATCAAGGCTGTAATCTGGCTCTGGATAGATAAACTGGCTTTGAGGTGTACAGCAGTGACAATATTGAGTATCGTTCCCGCAAAATTCACACAAGATTTGCTTAGAGTGTGTGGGGTGGTGAGAGAAACTTGGAGATTGATCAAAAGAGTACGGAGTTGAAAATCGATTGATTCTCCATTTCTAAGTACACGAGACAAACTCCATCAATGAGACGACAAACGCATGTTTTTGGGGCACTGCACGAATAACAATAAGAGTTATCCGTCGGTTGTCCACACCCTACACATTCAAAACAGAGATAAGACTCCATCAGAATTAAACAAATAAGAGGGACAAGAAAAGAATTAAACGGTTAAGAGGAAAAAGAAGATTATTTTTTTGTTTTTCGGATTTATTAACAACATAATTCACAATTGGACAAAATCAGATAAGAGAACTTAAGCCAAATAATCGATCTTACTTCACGGTAGGGTAGCTTGAGCTTATTGGTCACTTTCTTCTGATTTTGAGTTTTTTGATAAGTTTTTCTTTTGGGTTTTCTCCTTAACACTTATCAACAGCTTATCTGGTGGTTTCTGTAACAGCTTATTGGGTCAAAGCTTATTGTTTGGGTGTTTTTTTCGAGCTTATTTTCTAGGCTAATCAGTTCTTTTAAGATTATTTTGGGTCCTAGTATGAAAGAAACTCAGATCCAAAATTCTAGCTGTTAAGGACTATTTCTTTGTTTTTGCAAAAAAGAGAAGAAATAGTACAGGTGATTTATACAACCGATTTATGCAACCAGAATATACGCCTTGGTCTTAACCGATTTTGTAACGCCCCGACCCAAAAAGGGTAGAAGTATTACAAATATGGTGTGACATCAAAGGCATACATAATCATAACACAAGCATAAACAGCGGAAGTCTCAATTAAGTAACCAAGGAAAATAAGTCAACATGACTTAAGGTACATAAGTTCTTAAAGGACAAACATATCCAAACGAAATAACCGAAATAACGAATGTCTCGAAAAGTAACAAATCATATATCAAAACTAAGCTCTCTAGGGTAAGTCCACACTGGTTTGTAGTAATCAAATATATATACGTAAAGAGTTATAATCCCGTAAGAATTCTTTCCAAAACACTTCTCAACCAAGAGAAATATAAAGGTAAAAATCTCACAAAAGAAAACACAATTCGTATATTTTTATCCGGGAAGTATTGTACAACTCGGGTCGTGTCCCAACGAAATCGTGAATTGAGAATTTGGAATATTCGGATTCGAGCTTAGAATGATAAAGGATATTTGATTTGTTGATTATACTACAAATGTAATAGCAAGGATTAAAGAAACAATGAAATAGCACGAAAATTAAATGCACAAAATGTATTAAACGCGAGCTAAAACTGAAATTTAAAAACTAAAACACAACTTTTAACAAATTTAATATCTAAAAATCACAAATTTAAAATGAAAATTTTAGGAAAAAGAATTAGAATTTTTTATGTATTTTTGAATTTTTTATGATTTTTCTAAGATTTAATGATTTATCAAAAATAAACTTTTTCTAAAAATTAACACTAAAATTTTTCTTTTATTTTTCAAAAATACTAGATTTAAAATGAAAATTAATGCAAAAAGAATTTTAATTTTTCAACTATTTTTCTATTTTTTATGATTTATCTAAGAAAAAGTAATAACTAAAAACTATTTTAATTCCTAGAAAATACAAATTTAATGAGAAAAATATGGAAAAATGATTTTTATAAAAGAAACTATTTAAGTGGCAGCAGAAATTTAATAGAACAAAAAGCCCTAATTTTTATTAATTAATTGACACTTAATTTGGCCGATTAAAAACTAAACCCTAAATTTATAAAACTAAAATGAAAAATATTAAGTCTATTTTATTTAATAAGAAAGACAGGGTAGAATGTGAAAGATAGTAAACTACAGGGTGGTGCGGACGAAATATAGAAAATTTTTACACTATAGTGAAAAACGGTCCCAACCCTTATATACTGTAAGGAAAATAGTACCAAAATAGGACCCCCCGCGATATCAGCTTATTTTGCTTATTTAAAAAGTGAGAATTAGCAAAAACTCAAAACTACAAACTTGTAAAACAGCTTATTCTTAACAACTTTAATAAAGACACTTTGGACTTTTGACAAAAGAATAAGCTGAAAAATAAGCAACTAGTTCACTGTTACAGAAAGTAGAGGTTTAGAGAACTTTTTGGATTTTAGCTTATTGTGAGCTTAAAACTTGATGAAAATGAAAACTAAAAGAGACTTATTCTAGATTAAGATGTATATTAAGGATTCTAAACTAATATTAGCCTGTGTTTGAAACAAATTTAAAAGAAAATGAAGCTTGGAAAAAAAAGAAGCAAAGTCTAAGTGAGAACTGTTTTTGAACTTTTTACTATAAGTAACAAGTATTATCAAGAACTTTATAAGCTGTAAATGTGGGGAAATAAGCTAACCTAGCTTAACTCTTATCAACTAGGTAGATTAAAAGGATTTTTATAAAACCTTCTAAGAAAGAAAATTAGAAACTTCAAAGTTGATGAAAAAAAATGCACAAAATAATACTATGCTGTATGAGTATGCTTTTGCTGATGCTGATGCAATGTGCATGGTACCTAGTGAGGCTTAATAGGATCAATTTATGTGAACTCATAAACTAACTATTACAATGTATGTTAGTCTATGTTGACTAAGTTGCAATTCTCTAAATACTTATAAAATCCTTAAAAAAATAAAATCAACTATCACTGATCAATTATGCCCTGGAGCAGAAAGAAATTTGATTATATAACTATAGAACTGGTAAAATTAAAACCAACTTTTAAACTGTTCTAAAGCTGCTTAAATCCACCCTAACTCAACTGAAGTGAGAAGTTTTTTCAAAGTGCATTTGGCCTTTATGAGTTCAAAAAACAGCCAATACAACACTCCTCTAATTAATTCTGTTTCCAAACTAGTTTTGGCCTTTAAAAGCTTATTTAAACTCTTAGAAGCTTGAAACCTTATACATCCACTTTACTATTTCTAACTTTCAAAGTATCTAAGGGGCTCTTTAAACACCCTAGCTTATGAATGTGAATTAAGCACTTACTCTACTAAGCTTAATACACTACTAGTTATGTCAGAAAGTGACAGTGCATTTTTATAGTTTTAAAGCTAATAATAGACTGAATCCAATACAAATTGGCTAAGTAAAACTAATGATCAGGATTAAATGAGGATTAAAGAAATAAAGCAAGTTGGAAATAAGCTATTGAATTGGCTAAATTGAAAACTAAGAGAAAGTAACCTGAAAATTGAGAGATTCTTACTTCCACCTGACATCCAAGTGAAGAGTCTAGGTAGATTCACTCCTAATGGATTCCTCAGCCTCTAACCCTTAAAATTCACAATAAGATGATAATGTAATATGAGCTTATTTGCTCTTATATCTTCAAAATGAACTTAAAAACTCTCAAGTAATCATAATCTTTGATGTAAATGATAAGGATAAGCAAATGAATGACTAAAACAGGATATAGGCTAAAAATGAGCTTCTTAAAAGTAATAAGCTCAAAAGAGCTTATTTAGAGCTTATTTGATTTTAAATTCGACTTAATACTTTAAAAACAAATATGATGAAGTAACATGTAAACTTAGTTGTATTACTGTATTAAAGAAGTACAAGCTTAAGAGAAGAGTTTACAAGAGCTAAAAAGCTTAATTGCTTAAAGTAAGGTTTAAATTGCTTAAAAATGAAAATTACAAAGTAAAATTTTTAAAACTAAAACAACAACTGAAAAAATGATGTCTAAGCCTTCTATTTATAGAGGAGAGGTGAAGAGAGGGAAAGATTTCTAGAATGATCCCTTGAATCCTAGCCCTTGATCTTTTATAAGTCATTTGTGGCCGTTTGATCATAAAAGAAAGGTGTTCGGACCAATCATGTGTTGCCACGTGGTTGTTTGTGATTGGGGGAAGGTGTATTAACGAATTTGATTGTTAAAAAGGAGCGGGGGTGGGAAATTTAGGATTGGGTTTGTGTGGGCAAAATGGCGGGAAATGTTGTTGTGGCTGTTGGGCGGTTATAACAAACCGCGTGGTTTGTTTGAAACTTTGGATTGTTGGCAGAACTAGTCCCTTTCTTTGCCTCCGCCTTTTCTAGTTATAAAGTAGGTTTGAGATTGACATCTTCAGTCCTTGTGGTTCTTTCTCTCTTTCTTTCTTTAATAAAACACTTTCCTCTTTTGTCAATTTTGGCCCTTGATCTTCAAAACTTTAAAATAAGCCCTTGAATCTTTGAACACTTGACATAACTAGCCCTTTGACTTTATTTTGACCTTTGACTTTCTTTATTTCTGTGTCGGGCTGATCCGGCCTCTGGCTGATTTCTCACTCTTGCTCTTGACTCTTTGTCTTTTTCCCGTTTCTTGTCGGTTTTTGACTGTTTTTGCTTCTTTTCGTCTTTGTAATCCTTTCCTGCACAATTGGACACAAAAGCACACATTTTCTATTCTTTTGGCATTTAATTGGCTTTTATTTGACAAAATCCCGGGTAAATTAATGTACAATTTAGCAAATATCACTTACCATCAAACATGCCTAAATGCCTAAGTGATCTATGGTATTAAGAATTGTAACAGGACACTTAAATGGTCTCATAAAGCCTAAAGCTGGTTTTATACCAAGAAAAAGTTCATAAGGGGTCTTGTTATGAGGCTTAGTTACTATTACCCTTATTTTTGCACTTACAAGCCTAGTTTACTGCTTCAGCCACAAAAATGTAGTAGGTAGCTTAGATAAGCTAGCATTGTCCTAGCATCTCAATTAGTTGTTTCTATTTTTCTCCTTTCAGCTACTCCATTTTGTTGAGGAGTTCTAACTACACTAATTCTCTCTTATACTTTTTCTCTCATATAACTGATTCATCTTCCTTAATTCTTAACTAAGTTCCATTGTAACACACCTCATTTACCTTACCCTTTGATCTATTAGATTTTTCTACTTAGTTTATAAAGTGAATTAATATGCCACTAGTTTCATCTTTAGTAGCTGAAAGAAAACCCAGATAACTACTTAATCATTTTGTGAAAAAAATAGGCAATACAATCTTTTCATTAAGCTTTTTACATATGTTGACCTTAACAAATCCATGTGCAACATATGTATGGTTGGCTGATTGAACTTATGTTTTGGACTTTCAAGAAGCGCTTATTTGCTTTTCACCTTTTGAAAAGCAACTCAGGTTTGTCATTTTCAAAAAGTTTTAACGGTAAAACCTCTTACAAGATTTCCCTTAACCAGTTTATTCATAGTTTTTAAATTTATGTGTCCAAGCCTCCTATGCCAAAGTTCAGATTCATCAGATGTGGCTTTTGCAAAGAGACAATTTTGGACCTCCTTTAGGAACAATTTCTTTAAATCAACGACTATAACCCTATTGTTCTTTCTAGGAACTTTAAGTATAAACATGACTTCTTTAATTTTGTTAACTTAAAGGTTTGGAAATAAAAACAATACATTTAGAGTGTCATTAAAGTGGTACACTATTCCTTTTTGTCCACATTTGTGAGTAGATGCTAAAGAGGTTAAACTTTAACTCTCTTACAAAATACACATTCTTAAAATCTAAATTACCAGTTTTGATTGTACCTCTGCCTGTGATTTTCCCTCCTTTGGGGTTACCTCCAAAGGCAACATATCCTCCATTAATTTCTTCAAAGTCAGTAAGATAGGACATGTTCCTTGTCATGTGCCTTGAGCATCCACGGTCAATCACTCCTTTATCCTGTAAATCTATTTGTGGATTGCCCTGCACATTAGTTAAGAAAATCAGTTTCTTTTGGGGACCCAAACCATCACTGACTTGGATTTGCCTTGTGCATAAATATAATCAAACTTCTTTAGGGTGATTAATGCACTGTTGTGTTTAGAAACATGGTCTAAAACTTTAGTCTTTGGTTTCCAAACCCAACAAGCTAAGGCCTTAACAGCATTAATATTATTTCCCTTAATAGCATTAACTACTACTTTTGGTTTAGCAGTATTAACATTTTTATCCTTAATATTATTAACCCTCTGATTAAAATTACTGTTTTTAAATGATGTATTCTTGTAAATGGGCCTCTTAACAGTTGAATGTGCTTTATTAAAAACATTTGTCATTGGTCTTGCACTATTCACTGTTGTTTTGGGTTGAGCAGTATTAACTAGTCTAGCAATAGTAAGTGATACTAGGCCTGATCTCATTAATACTGCTTTTGGAACCATGTTCCTTTTAGGACTAGGGTGAGTCATTCTCGAAAAATTCTAGTGATTCACCCTTTAAGTATAGTTCCACATTGGTTTTACCATCTTTTTATTATTAATCTGTCTCTGATGGTTATCACAATCATACTGCAGATGATCAAAACTTCCACCACAAAAGCATAGCTTTGTTAATCATTACAAAATTACTTCCTAATCTTTGAGACATCATGTGATTCTAGTTTCTTTGGTTTCCTCTAGGACTATGTGTGTTTAGCCTATTTTGATCACCTTGTTTAACAGTTGTTTTCCTAGGAGATTTTACTTGCTCTTTAGATTTAACAAATTCTATTTTAGCAAAACTAGGTTTAACAGTTTTCTTCTCTATCTTAGACCTTGACTCAGCTTCATCCTCACTATCTGATATCCAATCTTCAATAAGTAGGGGAACCATAGTTTCTTCCTTATAAACCTTTGCTTTGTCTACACTAGCCTTAGCTTCACTAGTCTTAACTACAGGCTTCTTAACTGTAGGCTCACTAATATGGGTCATTTACAAACTCTTTCTAGACCAAAAGAATGACATATTTCTCAAGTTTTGGAGGGTCGGAGAGTTTCCTATATAAGGGAGGGGGAACGCATATATACACCTAAAATTGTTTCAATTCTTATCAACTATCTAACAAGTCTATTAGTGGCTTAAGCTTTTAGATGACATTCTTATGTTTTTACTACTGTTAGTGTATTCATCTTTTTGTTTTTGAGACCAGATAAGTGTTCCAACTTCCTCCTAACTCTGTAACTGGCTTTGGCTACTGCTCTTAAAGAATCTAACATTTTAAAAACCTTTATGTCTTCCTCATAAATAGTATTCGTTTTTTTATAAACTAGAAGTATTGCTTCTATTAGGACTCTAAAACTGTTTTATAAGCAATAGCATTTATCTTACGTTGTCCTTATGTCTTTTAACAGTTGTTCTTTTTTTTTTTAAGAATTTTAATATTTTCCATACAAGATGATTGATGAACAGTTTAATCAGTTTTGATACCTCAGAGTTAGAACTTGTAGAAGAGTAAGCCATGCAGTGTAAAGTTTTGTTGGTCCTTCTTCTGCTTGATCACTCTAATCATAACCAGAACCATCACAAGACACCAAAGCATTAGAAGTAGTTGTTTCTCCACTGGGCACAAACCCTTCTTGTGTTTTCTCTATTTCTGTTTTCTTGGGTCCTTAGAGCCCTGCACTCCCTTGCAAAGTGTCCCTTTTTGTGGCAGTTGTAACACTCCACCTTGGACTTATCAAACCCAATAGGTCTCAATACCATTCACAAAAATCTCCTTCTTAGTTCTTCTAGAATCTCACTTACCCTCATTCTTAGCTTAGCTTATCTGCCACCTTAAATCACATATCTTATAAATCATCAGGATGAATTTGTTGCAAGTCCTCATTGTCAAGTTGTGGACTGTTTGGTTGACTTGCAAAGAAAGCACAAATGACAGCATCACTCAAGTTGTTAATTATTGTTGAGTTAACAGTAGTAGCTTGAGTGCTAGCAATTTGTTAGCACCATGAGAAGTATTAAAACTGCTCCATTTGTACTGCTAGTGCTGTTTGAGGACATAAAGGCTACGTTTTGTGTGTTTGTGCTTGAGCTTGATGTCCCTTTGACCTTTGGTTCATAGATCTTCATGTTGTTGTAAAGATCATCCAAGCTTAATGTATCTATCTTAGGCTTGTTCCTCCACACAATGGTATGTGTGTTCCATTCTGGTGACAAACTTCTTAAGAACTTCTGATTCACATCTTCTTGTGAGATACTTTCATCATGAATTCTCCTATGACTGATAAGGCTTATGATGCCTATCAAAAGGTTTAATCTTAAAACACCTATGAGCTAGACTTGATGCATTTTAATTTTCATAATGATGCCTTTAGAATGATTCCTCTGTGTCTTTTGTAGTAGCAGCATTCCCTCCAAACCTCTTCTTAAACATGCCCATGCAGCAATGGACTTGGCATCTTTTATGGAGTTAATCTTTTAATTGATGTGCATTAGGGATGCCCGTCAATAAAGTACTTCTTGCCGGGAGTCTACTCTAACCTCGTTTGTGCCTTTTCCTTCAGCCAGTTTGTAGGAGCATGGTTTTTGTCTCAACACCTTCAATACAACTTTTGTATTGAGGTGCATTACAATTGGCTATGACTTCCCATACGTAAAAATCATTCTTTTAGATGTATTGTTCCATTCTCATCCTCCAAAGCTCATACTCACCTGGTTTGAGCATAGGCACTTTTGATGCAGCCACCATATGTGCTAAGTCTTGATCCATATCTTTGTAGCAAACAGACCTTGTGTGTAAAAGCAGTTTCTTCTTATTTAAAGCTTCTCAACAAGCTTTGATACCACTTGTTGATCCCACTTGAATAGATCTTGGATTCCTTAGCTTGTGTAAGGTTTAGTTATGCAAGATAAATCCTACACAACTATGGTAGAAACTTTGTAAAATATATAAAAGATTATGCGGAATCTAATCTTTGATCAATAAGAAGAAAATGCAATAGAACAGTAATTCTAATGAACACACAGATTAACAAACAACCTTCAATATATTAATATGAATACTCTAACTAGTATTAGGGTTACAAAACCTTGAAGCTATAACGATATCAAAACAAAAGATTTCTAGATTTGGTTCATACTCCTCTATACCCTAGAACCTCATTTTATACACCAAGGAGTCTTAGTTGATTTACAATATATTCCTAAAACATAGAATATTCTCAAAGATCTATTCTATAAATAACAATCCTTATCTCATAAGTAATCTTGATCTTCAAGCAATCTTTATCTTTCAGCAGTTGTAATCTTTCAGCAGTTGTAACTTTGTACCAACAACATTAACTCTTAACAAGCAGTAGTAACTTATACACCAGCAGCATTTAATTGTGATACAAGCTAGTAGTAACTACGTATTTATTTTCTTTAATCTTCACCAGCAGTACTAAACTTTAGCTGTAGTACTAAACATATACTAGCAGTACTAATACACTCTAGCATGTAACATACATATACTAGCGATACTAAGTTACCTAAGCTGTTAGTATATTATAGTGTTAGTAATACTAGCAGTACTAACTACGTAGCTATATTTTTCATTAAGATTAACAAACAAATAACACCTCTGTTTTTGTTAGCAGCTAGTTAACTGAAACCTGATGCGCAGTTACTTCAGAACATCATGAAGTCTTTTAATCCCAACAAGGATCACAAGTAATAAAATATATAATGAGATTTCATCCAATGTAAAATCATGACACGCAATGAGCACAACATATATGAAAGTGAGACAATGACACGCAGAGGTATAAGATAAAAACAACCATGGCATAAATAAATCACATCATAAAATAGCATTAATCTTAACCAACAACTTAGGTTAATAATAATAAACTACATTTTACATGAATTAAAAGTATACAAAGTTTCTCATTTAACGCTACCAACCGAGTATTACTCATAGTTTATAGGATACAATACCTAAAAAGAAAGAAGCTACAAAATGACGTTATATTTATTTGGTTCTATGCCCACCAAGGTGGCCGCTCAAGATATTAGTGGCTAGATATATGTCTTGCGCTTGACTCTGTAGCTCGGCCATCTCAAACCTGTCAGCCTCACGGGACTCTATACAATTCTCTTTACATCCATTCGAGGCTACCTGTATTCTTGGGGCTACTCAGCCTCCCAACTGGCTTTATAGTCTTAGCCCTAGCACGCGATGCCGCCAGAACCGTCTATCATAACTGTTCCTCTGAGTGCGAGCTCTGTCTCAAGTTTGGCTCTTATGGCTCCGCTCAAGACCTAACTTCTGTTTACTCGGCTGGACTGCGCAGCTCTATGATCTCAAGTCTCGTCGGTCATCAAAGCTGTGACGTGTGCCCTGTCATCTGGCAAAATCCTAAGTGATTCTGAGTATACAACATCGTGTTTCTCTAATAATCCAACTTTTGCACAAAGGGTCATCAGTCGCCTGAGGCAAATCCTAACTAGCATTGCAGGATCTCTATGTCTTCCCTAACTGACTAAATATGCTCTGGTGGTGGTCGTTCTGCTGACGGGTTGTGGTGGAGGGTAGTGGTGTTTGGTTGATATGATGGTGGTAGTGATGGTGAGGGGATTGGGAATATCTCTTAGAGACAGGATGATAAAAGTGATGGTGGTGGTGTAGATGGGATGGACAAGAGTGGTGGTGGTGATTATGATGATGGCTATCTTTGATGAGAAGGGTGGATGACAGGTGGGATGTGATGTAGCTCTCAATCTATTACAGGCTTGCTTCTGTAGCCTAGTGGCATGGAGATCTCCTTTCCTGGCCGACGGGCAAGGGCAGGGCTAGTAGGTAGGGGTCGGGTAGGTGGTGGATGAACAACTGATGTCGAAGCAGTCTGGGTGTGGAGTGACTCAACAGTCTCACTCAGATCCTTGTATGATGATTCGTCACCAGAATCCAAAGGGTAGCCATACAAAGCCGGTGTGCGGTCTGGTGATGGTGGTGCGGGTCTAACGGGTAAGGTAGTAATTTATCTTCAGATCAGAACATGATGACAAATGAAACAAGTAACATCCAGACATGGTGTCGTAGCAGTGAAAAGGTGTGAGACGAGGTGTGGTCATAGTGCACTGTGTCCTATTATGGGTTGATATATATTAACATATAAAACAAGAGTAAAAATTTACGATAAGATATAGGTAAGCATGTATATAAATCATGTAAGCAATAGTTGTAATGCTCATGAATAAAAGTTTTTTGTGGTGCATGTTTATGAAAAAAGGTTACAGGTCTAGGTAACATTATGCCAAACTAGTTCTCTATAACTTCGATATAGTTCACCAATCTGTAACTCCCCAAAATATGTGGAGAGCGGTATGGTAAACTGGGGGCATTATACATAATACAATAGCACAAGAGATATAAGAGAATGACTCTAATATGAGTCGTTTAAAAGATATCCTTGTTGTTTCATTAAAATAAATAAGTTAAAAATAAAGTGTCCCATGTTTTGCATCAGATGATAATTCAAAGTTAAAAATACAACAAGGAAAGTAGTGCATGAAAAGTCCATAAAATTTTTATGTCTTGTATGAATGTTTACCCAATGACTCCTAATACTTTCATAACTAGTTAAGTACATGTGGACCTTTGTTCTAAAAGGCGCTCCATGGCACCGCTAAGGGGCGGACTTCACAAAGGCTTGAGGCTTGACTCTTCATGCTACGCAATTATACCAAACGTTGGGACTTAGGCTTGGACGTTAGATGAGGAGTGGAAAAACATGATAAGGCGCGACAAAGCGTGATGCGTGGAGGTTTGTTTAATTCACTTTCAATGAAAATCGTATTTTTATATATGCAAAGATAGTTAATTGACTTTATTCCTTATGTATGACACTTTTTTGTAAGCTTAATATATTTGAAATATGATATAAGTATATAAATTTATAAATATTTTCATATTTTATGCCGCTTTAAGTCACGCCTTAAAAATGTCATGTCTGGCCATGGCTCGTTGAAGAGCGTATGGCTTGGCCATGCCGAACACCCGCCAAATCAACGCTATTCATAACCTTGCTTGCGACATACATGCTTAAAAATTGTCACATAATTTTGGTTGAGTTCATTGGTTTAATGTAATATAATGTTGGACCGCAAGATTTCAAAGTTTATGATAAATGTAACACATACAATATCACAAAATGTAATTTCGATTTCACTAAGCTCATGACACGTAAGCTACAATAGTATGTGTATGCCAATCAATTTCAGGCAATCAAAGTACCCCGTGTAGATGTTCAACCCGCAACATCTAAAGTCCGATATGGTATACGTCCGTTGGACATGTTTGGCACCAATCCTTGAAAAGGTTGTCATTCCATATAGTCTATTTATATTAGTGATTACACATAAGTATTAACGTTCAGATAGTGGCCATAATGGGTTAACGCTACTTAGGCAAATCCGAAATTGTTTAAAAGAGTACTTGCATCCAAATGTAAAACAAGTCATGTATCTCACCCCGAGATTTGTAAAATAGTTATAAACAAGTAAAACGGGGCTATAAACTCACCTCAAGTGATGGTATTGCATTTGGAAAAATCAACAAGAAATATCGTCACAAAGGATCGGTATGCAACCTATTTAATTATAGGTCGATTTAGAATAATGTGAGTGAATATAAATTAATGCACTATATTTTTATATTGTTATATCACCTCCTAATGGTGTCACTCATTATTAGTGCAAGATACCCCTAGATCACCCATGTTGAACCAATCTATGTTTTCACCCAAAGGTTATATGTATCGA
Source organism: Tanacetum coccineum (assembly GCA_026074375.1). Classification (NCBI taxonomy): domain Eukaryota; kingdom Viridiplantae; phylum Streptophyta; class Magnoliopsida; order Asterales; family Asteraceae; genus Tanacetum; species Tanacetum coccineum. The sequence goes on from BQNB010086762.1 coordinate 21,596, forward strand.
TAAACCATTTCACCTTAGCCTACCATGTAGTCTTAATTATCTTTGTTTTTGTAACACCCCCAAAATAGGTCGCAGCGGAAATATGTCTAGGAGTGCTACTTCATAAGTACATTGCACAGGATATGAGAGAACGACCTCTAAATGAGTCATTTGAAAAGCGATCTCGTTGATTTAACCAAAATCTGAATTTGTTATAACATTGGTCCTAAAGTTTGCATCAATAATATTAGACTGAAATAATACAACGAGAGTTGTTTCTAGAAATCCATAAATGTAGTCTTGAATAGTCTAGACCCCAATGCACATCAAGTATGTCAAGTAGCTTGTTAACCTGAGAAAAACATGCTTAAAAGTGTCAACATAAAGTTGGTGAGTTCATAGGTTTTTGTAAGTATAAACGTTGAATCACGGTTTTGTAAAGTATGTATGACCGTTCCAATCCTTGTATGTTCCTCAAAAATGTATGTATAAATGTTAGAAATCAAAGAGTTGTAAATTATGCATGACCATTTAAATTCCCAAATAGTCACCAAAACGTATGTATAGTTGGACCGCCATTGTTCAAAGTATGTATTGCCACTTTATTCAAGGCAACATAAATATTCATGTGTGTATAAAACAATGATTACGACTACTTTAAGTTTATTAAACTGCTACGTAGACTCGTCTGTATGCCACTTTATTCAAGGTACCGTAAGTGTTCATGTTCATGTAAATGTCGTGCACCGACATGTTATAACGTTTGTTTGTCCAGTGATAACTAATCACCCGAACTGGGCTATCACACCCGAATAGATCTATTTTATAACATTCGCGCTCACCCACAAGGTAATTCACAATTCAATCCACTTAAGCTAAACCATAATCATTTGGGTAAAAGCAAAGTAATGTCATTGTTTTCAAAAATAAAGTGAAACAAGCAATGTATTTCGTCCCGAAATAAGTAATTGAGTATGTAGACCTGTTTGTAAAACGAATTGTAAATGCACATGTAATGAATTTAAACCAATCATGTAAATGGAATTGATAACAAGCATGTTTTCACCCCAAAAGTTATAGAGTATATGTAAAACAAGTAAAATGTGGGGGCTATAAACTCACCTCGAGTGAATGATAATCCAAGTATAACAGAAAATGCGTCACAATAATGACTAAATGCAACCTAATTAAGTATAGGTCGAATAAGTACTAAGCACTTTGATTAACTAATAACATATATAATTCTATATAGCTACATCACCATCTAATTGCATTTATGAAATCATATTTATAAACTAAAAACGTTTATAAATATCTCTTTAGTAAAAACGGCGTAACTTTCCCGTTTTAAGCCCGTTTTGTACGTTCTTTACGTCCACGTTCTCGTATTAAGACGATGTATTTAAATATTACATTTTCATATTTTGAGTCTTCTGATGAACTGTACTTTTTACTGTTCATGAACTTTTATAAATTTATTTTTATAAATTTAGTTATCGTAAATGACGTATCTTATTCGTTTTAACTCCGATTTTAGTAATTCTTTCGAGCACGTCTTTGTAATTAAAAGTTTTATCTTATTAATGTATTTTCCAAAAATGTATCTGAGGTGAATAGTAATTTTTACTGTTCATAGTTAATAAAATTATTTTTATAAACTTTAATTATCATAAACACGGAAAAATCCATAACTCCTTCGTTATTGATCAAAAATTTATGATTCTTAATGTTTTGAAATCCTAAAAATATGTATTATCTGAGAAAAATATCCAACCTTTTATATCAGAGGTGGTTTATAATGAGTTTTTATAAAATTTCTTTTATAAAACACTTTTTATAACTAAATCTTGCAAATTACGTATCTCCTTCGTTATAGCTCGGTTTTTTGAGTTTCTTACCTTTTTAGAATCCTCATGAGATGTAGTAATTTATAAAAGTATAAAATAAATGATTTATATTTCGAATTAGAACAGAATGTTTTGAGGTTTTTCTTAAAATGTGATTTAAACTAGTTTTTATAACTTTAAGTTTAGCAACTTTGTTACAAGTCCTCTACAACTATTTATATCACATGTCCTACATACTTAAAGTCTTTATTCCATGATTTGTCCAATTATTGTCCAAGATAACAAGATCAACAAGTCCTTGTACTTATAAACTTATTAGGTAACTTTTTAAAACCACTAGTTTATATATACTTTTCATACACTAAACCATACTTGTACAATACTTATACATCCATTTCCCACATGATATTAACATCCATATAACATATATAAAAGTATACCAAATCACAATCAAGTGTAAAAATCTAATTTACAAGTTAATAAGTTCCTTAGATGGTGATTATCTATATAGTCATTATATACACATAAAATCATGAATGTAAAGAGATTAAGGTTTTTAGGTAACCTTAATATGATGTAGGATGATGAAAAATATGATCTAAACCCTTGTTTAGCTATTTAACCTAATCTTTCAATACAAAAGAAACCCTAAATCCAAGGAAAACCCTAATATTGAACCTTCTTGCTTTAACACTTGTAAACCCCAAACCAAACCTTCTAAACACTTTAGAATACCTTAGATATGTTGTAGGATTACTTGTAAATGTGGTAAGTAAATTTTGTATGAATTTGGTAGTGTGTTTGTGTTGTGCCGTGGGTTTAAGAGAGCAAAAGAGAGATATGGGAGAGTTTTTCACTTAAGCAAATGAAGAGTGTGTGTGTGTTCTTATCTAGCACTTGCCTTATATACACATAAGACTAGTCAAAGTGGCCATAGGAAAGTCTTAGACATGAAGAGGGTCTTTAGGAAAGTCTTTGGTCAAATAAACATGAAAGTCTTATGGTTTAATGAGCTAGAGATTGTACAATATCAAGTTGCTAGTAAAATGTGTGCTCCTTGTCCCTTTTTCTTGTTGTTGCCATAGGATATGAGAGACAAAGGGAGAACAATATGATTTTTGATATCTTGCATAATATCTAGTTATTTACTTGAAGTTTAAATGTAAAGGTTAATAACAAAGGTAAATACTTGTAACATTTAGTGTTTATTTATTTCTTGTTGAGTAAAATTCGGCTAAGGTGAGTAACATGGGTGCATTTTTATAAAACTTTGGGTATTGGGTATAAAAATAGGTATTTGTTGAAGCGTAGAAAAGTTTTGGTGGTTCTGGGTATGCCTAAACGTATTTTATCGCGAAACGTAAACACTTTACGTAACCAATAAAAATAAAATGTGTAAAGTTAATAATTATCCTCTAAATAATTATCTAACACTTTCTTGAAGTAAACATTTAATTGTTTGATGCGTGTTTACGTTGAATGATCATTTTTAGTTTACGCGATTTAGCTAAACGTTTAAAATTAAAAGCAAACGCGTACGAGATTAAAAATAAATAGTGGATTAAATGACATCGTAAAATGACCTAAAAATACGGATTGTTACAGTCTCCTCCTGTTAAAAGAATTCCGTCCCGAAATTCAGTTTGAGTTGCCTTCCGGAGCGGTGTTAATGAAGAGGTGTGGGTTTTTTTTATATACGTGAACAGTAACCCCAACGGCTATGAATAGTAACCTTAACGGTTACTTCCTCCTTTTAAATACCAAATTCTTATCGTCCATTTCTCCATACAACACTTAATCTTTCACTTAAATTTTCTCTTATCCAATCCTCAAAAATGTTGCATATCATTACACTCTTGGCGATGGCAAGCGCGATAGCACTCGGCATTTATCTTGCCTACGTCCCATAAGAAGAAGAGTTTCAGTAGATGGCCTTTATTTTAGCGATTCTCGCGCCTAACATCGTCCTTGCTATTGGCGTGGATCTATTTTGGAAGGAATAGATATTATTGTTAGGGGAGGGTTGTAATTAAACTTGTATTTCCTTTTTGTTTTTATGTAATTCTTATTTCCAAAGTAATAAACGGATGTTGTGGCAATAGATCTATTTGTTATTTTTATTTATGCCTTTCGATAATTTCATTACCACGC
>BQNB010086763.1:0-26902 GCA_026074375.1 Tanacetum coccineum
AGACTTTTCTACCGAATATTCAGATTCAAATGTGCGAATCAGATTCAGATTCAGAGCCTCTTAATAAACAAACAGCACCTAAGTCTTCTGGATTTCCGACATGTGTCGCAACAGGAGGCATATGGCCAAACTTAACTATATCTTGAGAGTAATTACTTGAGATTTTGTCACTGCTTGATGAACTCGATGTTCCTCGTTTATGAGCAAACTGCCATCCATGACGACATTTCTACGACCATAATCAATTAAAAGAATAAATATAAATAGTAAGGCTCATGTTATTTGTACCCCCCTGAAAAGCCGTTTGTACCCCCTTAGTTTTTCCGGTTTTTTTTTATTTTTTTATTTTTTTTATTTTTATAATTTTGTTTATATTATAAAACAGTGAAACGCAGAATACGGAACGAAAAATATAAAGTTTAACAGGTCAAAAGTATGAAACTGTCAAAAATTACGAAACAGAAACTGATAAAAAACTGCGTTGCACTGTAAAAAGGGGGTACAAAAGGAATATTCGGTACCTTTTTTGTACCTTTTAGTGGGCCAGGGGGGTACCAATAGTAGCACCCATAAAAAAAAGCGCTATTATCCATGGGACCCAGCCATGTCTTTGGCTAGCAAAAAAAGTCCGTACATATAGTTGAATTTACTGTTTGTGTAATCTTAAGTATTTTTTCATTTGTACGTCTATATTTTTCTCATATGATTCTTCTTCATTGTTGGACCCTAATAAATGTTTACAAATTATTAAAGAGTCAGCTGAAGTGGTGATGTTTAACAGTTTTCTTTTTAAAGCGATACACAATGGAATGTTAATTTCAAATAAACTATAAACTAGTTTTTTTATGGATGAGTTCGACTCATTCGAAACCAAGAGGATGTTCAAGGGTTTGTACTACGAATTAAAGGCGTTCGTAACAACCCATTGCACAATCCACAGGCATGGTGTTGAAAACATGTTACATGACAATTCTTATGATCCTTGGTAACAAAACTTTTGTTCCCAAACTTGGATCTTATGCCTTTAGGATATAAGTGTTATTTGTTGATCTTGATAAAAAAAAACCCAAAACAAACGGGCCAAGGTAAACAATGAGAGAAACTTGTTAATTAGTTTACCACAGGCTATGCGGAAATCTAACCTTTAGTATGATCAAGAAAAAACAAGAAATGAAATGAAAATAGTGAAACTCCAAAAAGCATTAAAATTATTAAAGAAAAATACGAGTAATCAGACAGTACAGGGTTTACAAACCTTAAAGCATGAGAGTAGTAATGTAAATGATGTGTATATATGATGTCACTTGCTAACTTAACCTAAGGACTTCTTTATAGTCCGAAGAGTCATGTACAAGCTTAGTAACAACCAAATCTCTAAACAATATATGGGATATACATAAAAATACATTCTAAACATAACAATACGCGTCTTTGACTCTGAGTAATCATTATCTTCAATCAACAGTGGAAAGTCTTCAAGCAGTGGAAACCTTGGCAGTGGTAGAGATACACTAACAGTGGAAAAAATCTCTAGCAGTGGAAACCATATAACTAGCAGTGGGAATGCCTTAGCATTTTATTCCCAACAATCCTCCCCTAAATTTGATACTTCATCTGTATGTCAAGTTTCCAGAATAAAATAATTATCTGGAGAGGATTCTTTCAAACACTTCATCTTCTTGATCTTTCAGCCTTCATGAATATCTTTTGAAGAAGATCTTGAATTAAACCTTATGATCTAGAAATCCTCTGTCTTTCTTCTTTATCTTTTGTCTTTGCTGCACTCCTTCTGATGTACACTTAAGTTTCAGCAACAATATCATCAACTTCTACACCAATAATAGTAATTTCTGCATTAAATTCTTGATCATGCTCATGCCTCCCCTGAGTCTGTGCATCCATCTGAACCAAAGTGATCTTCATCAATTTGAGCATTTTTTTCTCCCCTGTTTGGAAGGATCCTCTAAATTATCCTCTTATGGGAACCTAAGCCATCACAGAATTGAATCTTCCTTGTGCATCAATGTAATCAAATCTTTTCAAAGTGATTGATGCATTGTTATATTTGGAGACATGATCTATTACTCTGTTCTTTGGCTTCCAAACCCAACATGTTGAAGCCTTAACAGCATTATGTACCGCTTTTGGCTTAGCAATATTAATTGTTTTTCTCCTAGACCTCATCAAAATAGCTTGTGGAATCATATTTTTTGGATTGTGGTAAGTTATTCTTGTTGAATAGTGATGATTCACCCTCTTTGAGTTGTTCCACACTGGTTTAACCTGTTTTTGATCATTAACATGTCTCTTGTGTTTACAGGTATACCTAGGTGTTCAAAACTTCCACATACATAACAGGCTTTCTTGATCATCACAAAGTCACTTCCTAGCTATTGGGACTTCTGATTATTTCAGTTCCTTTGATTTCCCCTAGGCCTTTGCGACCTGTACATTTTTGCATACTTCACAGTTGGTTTCCTAGACTTTTTAGTATTATTAACTTTAGAGACATTAGGACAACCAGTTTCTTTTACAAACCTAATCATAGGTTTTGATACAACATTACCAACTGATCCTCTTTATTCAGAGAAAGAGGCACTATTACTTTTCCATATTGCCTTCTGCTCATCACTTACATCTTTTGACACATCTATACTAGGTGTAGGCCTACTATAATCAGTAACAGTGTCATCAACAAACTCAGGCAAACCCATCCAAGACAGATCTTTCTTAGGAGGTGAATAGACTTGTGCAGGAGGGGGTGGGACAGCACTATACTCATTAAATCCCAGACCCTTCTTATCTTTATCTAGTCTTTGATTCCCTAAGAGACTGTCTAGATCTTTTGAAGCATTGTCAAATTTTTCTATTTTAAAGTCTATGCTTTCTTTTTCTTTCTTTACCTCCTCAAGTTCATTCCTGAGATTTTCAATTTTATTATCTCTAATCTCTATATCTCTCTCAAGGACTCTAATTCTTTCATAGAATTTAATTTCATTTTCTTTAAATTCAACTAATCTAGCCTCAACTTGTGATAAACCTCTTTTGTAGTTATACAAGTCAGTCTCACAATCACTAAGTTCTTCATTTAACTTGATAACTTTATTGTTGAGGTTTTCTGTGTTTTTCCTACATGATTTAGAACAAAAGGAATCATCATATACCTCATTATCTGAACTGAAAGAACTTCTTGAAGATGTATATGCCATTAATGCAAAGTTTGTAGGATGCTTTTCTTCTTATTCAAAGCTTCTCAACAAACTCTGATACCACTTGTTGTTCCCAAACTTGGATCTAATGCCTTAGCTTGTAAGGTTATTGTCACCTTGGATAAATCCAAACTAACAATGAGAGAAACTTTGTTAAGTTGTTTCACCAAAGGTTATGCGGAATCTAACCTTTAATGATCAAGAAGAATAACAATGAAATGAATAGAATAGTGAGTTACACAAAAAGCTTTAATATTATTGATGTAATAGTACGAGTTCTCAACCAGTACTAGGGTTTACACAACCTTAAAGCTATGAGAGAATGTATTTCAGAATGATATATTTCAATACTAACCTAAGGACTCCTTTTATAGCACAATGAGCCCTGTACAAGATAATACCTCCAAATCTCCTAAATATATGAGATATACACAAGATACATTCCAAATATAACAATTACGCGTATTTGACTCAAAGTAGATCTTATCTTCATACAGCAGTGGAAAGTCTTCAACAGTGGCAAAACTTCTTAGCAGTGTAAACATTAGCAGTGGAAAGATTTACACTAACAGTGGGAAAAGTACTCTAGCAGTGGGAATGAACATGACTAACAGTGGAAATGCCTTAGAGCATTTTATTCCCAACAATCCTCCCCTAAACTTGATACTCCATCTTCAAATCAAGTTTCTAGAATAAAATGCTAACCTGGAGAGGATGCTTCCAAACATCTCATCATCTTGATCTTTTAGCCTTCATGAATATCTTTTGAAGAAGATCTTGAATTAAACCTTCTGCTCTGGAAATCCTCTGCCTTTCTTCTTTATCTTTTGTCTTTGCTGCACTCCTTCTGATGTACACTTAAGTTTCAGCAGCAATATCATCAACTTCTGCACCAACAGTAGTAATTTCTGCATCAAATTCTTGATCATGCTCATGCCTCCCCTGAGTCTGTGCATCCATCTGAACCAAAGTGATCTTCATCAATTTGAGCATTTTTCCTCCCCTGTTTGGAAGGATCCTCCAAATCATCTTCTTATGGGAACCCAAGCCATCACAGACTTGAATCTTCCTTGTGCATCAATGTAATCAAATCTTTTCAAAGTGATTGATGCATTGTTATATTTGGAGACATGATCTATTACTCTGTTCTTTGGCTTCCAAACCCAACATGCTGAAGCCTTAACAGCATTATGTACTGCTTTTGGCTTAGCAGCATTAATTGTTTTTCTCCCAGACCTCATCAAAATAGCTTGTGGAATCATATTTCTTTTTGGATTGGGGTGAGTTATTCTTGTTGAATAGTGATGATTCACCCTCTTTGAGTTGTTCCACACTGGTTTAACCTGTTTTTGATCATTAACATGTCTCTTGTGTTTACAGGTATACTGCAGGTGTTCAAAACTTCCACATACATAGCAGGCTTTCTTGATCATCACAAAGTCACTTCCTAGCTGTTGGGACTTCTGATTATTCCAGTTCCTTTGATTTCCCCTAGGCCTTTGTGACCTGTACATTTCTGCATACTTCACAGTTGGTTTCCTAGACTTTTCAGTATTATTAACTTTAGAGACACTAGGACAACCAGTTTCTTTTACAAACCTAATCATAGGTTTTGATACAACATTACCAACTGATCCTCCTTGTTCAGAGAAAGAGGCACTATTACTTTTCCATATTGCCTTCTGCTCATCACTTACATCTTTTGACACATCTATACTAGGTGTAGGCCTACTATAATCAGTAACAGTGTCATCAACAAATTCAGGCAAACCTGTCCAAGACAGATCATTCTTAGGAGGTGAATAGACTTGTGCAGGAGGAGGTGGCACAACAGTATACTCATTAAGCCCCAGACCCGTCTTATCCTTAACAGATCTTTGAGTCCCTAAGAGACAGTCTAGATCTTTTGCAGAATTTTCAAATTTTTTTATTTTAAAATCTATGCTGTCTTTTTCCTTCTTTAACTCCTCTAATTCATTCCTGAGATTTTCAATTTTATTATCTTTAAGCTCTACATCTCTCTCAAGGACTCTAATTCTTTCACAGAACTTAATCTCATTATTTTTAAATTTAACAAGTCTAAGCCCTCACATGTGATAAACCTCTTTTGTAGTTATACAAGTCAGTCTCACAATCACTAAGTTCTTCATTTAACTTGATAATTTTATTGTTGAGGTTTTTTGTGTTTTTCCTACATGATTTAGAACAAAAGGAATCATCATATACCTCATTATCTGAACTTGAAGAACTTCTTGAAGATGTATATGCCATTAATGCAAAGTTTGTAGGATGCTCTTCTTCTTATTCAAAGCTTCTCAACAAGCTCTGATACCACTTGTTGAGTCCCAAAACTCTAGATCTACTGCCTTAGGTTATAAGGTTATTATTACCTTGGTAATCACAAGATAATAATGTGAGAAACTTTGTTGAAGTGTTTCACCAAAGGCTATGCGGAATCTAACCTTTAGTGTTTAAGAAGAATAACAATGGTAATGGAATGGAACAGTGAATAACCAACAAGCCTTAATATTATTGATTGAATAATACGAGTACTCAAAAGTACTAGGGTTTACAAAACCTTAAAGCTATGAGAAAGTCTATAGAGGATCTATGTAAGTGATGTATATCTTTTTCTAAACTAAGAACTCCTTTTATAGACAAAGGGTCCTGTACATGATAAGACCTAACTAGATCTCCTAAATCACATGGATAGTCAGAGTACATTATATATATAACAATAACGCGTATTTGACTATGTGTAGATCTTATCTTCATGCTGCAGTGGAAAGTTCTTCTAACAGTAGGAACCATTCAACTAACAGTGGGAATCCCTTAGCATTTTATTCCCAACACTTAGTATTACAAACTTGATGCTGAAGTAGAATAACCCAAACTTGTGTCTTATGTCTTGTACTATCCACGTGACTCCAAACTCATACGTAATTCCTTAAAGTATAAGTAGATCTAAATTTCTTGACAAAATCCTCATCTAAATGAGACATTAAGCACTACAACGTAACTCCTTTAAGTGATAACAAATGTACGCATTAAGCACCAAAAGTTTGTAGATCACACACTGCTATATTTTACAAGTCTTCGTCAACATTGATTTTAAGCTCAAACAAGTTATCTTCAAAAGTCATCATCCATCTACCCTGACTTTTAAGATATGATAAGAACACGCACTTATGAAAATTCCGCTTCAACTCTAAATAAGTGATAAAAAAATTGTCTTCGTAATCAATTCTTGCAATTAATCCTAAAAATAGCCAACGATTAAAACAACATTAACATTAAACAATAGCAGTAGTAAATAACTGTTTCAACTCTAACAGTAGTAACTTAATAAAACTTCTATCAGTAGTAACTTCATGAATTGGCAGTAGTAACAACACTTCCCTATTTGTATTCATGAAGCAGCACTAACAGATTCTATCTAAAGACCACGAATCAGCAGCACTAATACTACTATCCCAAACCATACGAAGCAGCATTAATCTTGGCATTATTAATCACCAATAGCAGTAGTAACTGACTGTTTTACCTTAGCAGTACTAATAACCACGCAACAACATTAAGTATACACTAACAGTATTAATCATATAAGCATCACTAATCTTGTATACTTGGCAGCATTGATGTAAAGCAGTATTAATACCATAACAGATTTCACTCCCAAATCTACGAATCATAACCTAAATTGCCTTTGATAAATCTTTTCTTGTCGCAAACCTGTCGACCACCTGTTGCACCTTGACGTCCACAAAACCTGAACGACAAACCCTTTTGTTGATTACCTGGTAACTCCAACAGAAAAGAAACCCTTCTGCTTATTCCAAATAAACAATCATGCCCACAATCTACTCATCACCTGTACCACGAAACATCTACAGCAACTGTTGCTACGTTTTCTTCTTGTTCAAGGACTAATCCCATCAATACCGAAGCAACATAATTCCTTGTTTTCAACAGCAGCACTAATAAAAAGGATAGAACCTAAAACCCTAATGCCTTACTTTAGCACCTGCTGCTTCTTTGTTTCTTCAATAGTGTCTATTCCTGCTTTAAGCAACCTCATAACATAACCATAAACACACTGACTTCATTAACCCTTGGCAGTTCTATAGCAATCGCCAACCCTAAAACCTAAGGTTTAGTTAAGCAAATAGCACCAGTAATTGAAAATTAGACGAAACCCTAAAAAGAGTTTAATCTTTTCGTTACAGATTACCAGGTCAACAATTAACAGCGCAAAAGATAATCATGAAACAAAAGGATCAAAATCATCATTAAATAATTCTACAAGCTGGTGGAGAATTATGGAAGATTTGGTTAAAGATATCAAAAGATAAAGATTTGGAAGATCTCCTTAAGAAGATAAAGATAACGGAAGATATTCCTTAAATGTTTAAAAGATTTATGTTAATCCCTTTGTAAAACCTAATATCTCTAGTATATAAAGAGATACAGGTTATAGGTTTTTATATACACAGAAAATGTAGTCGGCTAAAGGTGTGTGTGTGTTCTAGGCGTCAAGTCTTAATGTAGACGCCTAGATTGGTTGTAGTTTAGCCTCAAGGATCTTTGATTCCTTGTTATAGTTTAGATAACACGTTCTACCATTGATCAAGGTAGAATTGGGGCTTGTAGTAGTCATTGTAGAAAAGATAATGATGAAAAACCTTGTTGAATAACTTTGTTCATTTATGCTATTTCCGCTATGCATATATTCTATGTTCATTTTATTATCCTAGATAAAGTTCTAAACAAACTGAGCTTACAACGATCTAAGGAGTTATTCAGACTCAGCATTAACTAACTACACCGGTTAGTTAACCTCCCGTTAAACCCTTCCACTCTCATCTTTAGAGTGATGATCCACTAGAACAACCTGTAGAGCCAATCCTTTAGGAATTTACACCAATTATTTGTTTCGTTACACCCTTACACCTTAACCTACCCTGTTAGATTAAAGTTTAATTTATAGTTGCTAGTTGCTTAAAGTGTAAAGTTTGTATTTCCCGAGTCTTGTGTCATTTTCTATCTTTGGTGCGGTTGGAAATTTGCACATTGCAAATGGGAATGTATATTAGTAGTCAAAGCTCATGTGATTTTACTACCGTCACAATTATTGGTGAAACCGAAGAACGAAGAAATTACCGAAGGAATTATCCGGAATTATTATGATGGTGAAGATGGTGAAACTACACCGAGATTTGAAGTATTGTTAAAAAAATGAAAAAAAATTATACAAAAGAAAAAAAAGAGAGAAAGAAAGTTTGAAGATAATCGTTTCGCAAAAAGCATTACCGAAGGAATTATACGAAGGATCGATTATTCGTTGATACGTCTAAAAATCAACGATGTAGAGTATTGTACAAAGTGGAAGATATCGCCACTTGCCTTGTAAAGTATGTAAAGTTTTAGGATGATTGGGAAGTTGATCGTTACGGGAACGCCAACTTAGGTTGTTGTTTTTTATCTATGATCAAGACGTTGTAAATAGTCATGTCTTTATCATGTAACGGTCGGGAAATAAGTGTCTAGCAACTTGTAACTTAAGTCTTAATCTATTTGTTTCTTGATTTTTATTTAACAACAATTTACTTCCCTCTCACCTAATGATTAGCCACTGGTTTTACGCGAACGAGGATTCATACGAACATGCATGTCTATCCTGACGTTCTGGGTGTGTATGCATGCCTTGTACCTTGTTGGTTTACGACTTTTGGTGAAAGTTAGAAGGTTTCCTAAAACCCTAAACATTCCTTCATCCTAACACGGAGGTTTAAAATCAATGGGGATGTGATCGAACACACATGTCCTATCTCACAGGCGTCCATGTGGTGTATGTATGCTTCAGTTGCCTTGTTGAGTGGATACTTTCAGTGAAAGATTTGAAGAATGATCAAAACCGTAACACCCTTTCCATATTACAAAACCCATATTTACCTTATAAACTTGTTTACCTCTTGCATTTTAGTGGTGGAGATGATGTCCTTTCCAAGCTTATGCCTAGAATAACTCGTCATGGCCGAGCAATTGAGCGAATTATTACATGTTTACCACATAGATTAGTTGAGTGATTTGAGTGTTTCATCTTCCCTAATATTGTGAGGTGTTTGGTGGTGTACTAGTAATGATCTGAAGTAAGTGCATTAAAACGAAAATATCCCTTAAAGGGATACATTTTTATAAACTTCTAAAGGCTACTTGAGGACAAGTAGGATTCAAGTGGGGGGATATTTAATGACATAAAATAACGTCTATTTTATAGCATCATTTATCCCATGTTATTAACCCATTTTGTATAGTTATTGCAAAGAATTGTTACTTAATCGTTTATATTTGAGAAATGCAGTAAATATGAAGTAATTGGTGAAACTTAGCAAAAGGCGCCCATTCTAGAGCTTAAATGAAGATATTTTGAAGATTACTGTTCTGAAGACCAATACGCCGTATCCATCAAGGAAGATACGGCGTATCCGTGCCTGCACTCACCAAAGACCACAAAAGGAATAAAGATCAATACGTCGTATCCAAAGGACTCAATACGTTGTATTCAAGATATGGAATCAATATAATATTCTAGAAGATATCAAACGTGGTCCCTACTCTAAGAAATCCCCAAATACGCCGTATCTAATACATGGATACGCCGTATCCAACTGACTTCCAGACCTTCTAAATAAAAACCACCAAAAAATGAGTTTTAAGTGTGCTAAATCATATACTGATACCTAAACCAACAAAAGTTATTTTCAGAAGAAAAAAGAGCAGAAGAGGTCGAGCACGTAATTCAATTACATAGAAGACATCGTGTAATTCCCATATACATTAGTAATCATTTAGTTTTGTTGGTAACATTCATTAAGATCGGTTAGTTTACATAGACTAAATTATTACTCTGTATAAATTATGACGATTGAAGGCTAATAACTTCGGTGTGTTGCCATTATTATGAAATCGAATGTTTGGACTTTGTTTTATATCGATTCTTGGATTTATCGTTGAGTGGCTTGTTTAAGTTTATACAATTTATACTTGTTTACAGTGCTTTTCGTATGCGACATATCATTCAACAAAATCTACAAAGTGACCAAGCGGATCTAGAGTCTGGGAAAGCTCTCCATATATTAATTTATACATCTAGAATAATAGTTACACAAGTATTATCCTTCTAAGTTTGTGTCTATGATACGCTTCGGGCCTTGAACTATTAATAGGATTATAGCCGAAGTTTATTGATCGATGTTGACTAGAAGGTGACCTAATAATTCAACAATAACGTTCCTGATTCGATTGGATAGTTGGCCAAAGTGGACTACTAGTGTATAAATTACCATTAAGCGGTAAGTGGGTAAAGTCTCTATGAGCTAGGGTTTAACAAGATCACCATTGCTTTAATCCCTAAGATAGATTATAATCAGCAAATAAGGATGCTTTATGCGGATGCTTTAATTATGACAGAATTAATGTGTCTAGGTCGTAGGATGATGTAACGCCTAAGTCTTAAGAATGATATGCCACCTCGAGAGAAGAAATTATTGCACTTAATAAACAAACCAACGTTCTAATCGGATTAATAATGTTAATACATTTTCTATATAAGGTTCGACCGCTCTTTTATTTTTTGTCTATTAGCTTGTGTGGGTAACAGTGTCTTGAATTGATTGTAGTCACCGACCAAACCGTGCCAGTCTCTCAGGCTAAAAACCACCATTTTCCCATTAGAATTAGGATTTTTACTGACATAGGTTAACAATAAGGGATTAAATAGAATAACAAATATTCGATAACCAAGATATTAATTTTAATTGATAATATTAACCTTTCGCTCATCGAATGATTCGAACCCTACTTACCACGAAACTACTATTTGATCGGGTGACACTGCCCTTAAAGTGTGTTCACTGTTGATCGACAAAATATAAATTTAAAACTTGAATCAATAAAATATACACCACACAATGACACATCAAAAACCCTAACATAAACCAAAACCCTTCACATCGTTGTATCTTTCAAATGAAGATATAATTTTTCTAAAGAATTTTAACAATTCATTTCCAAAAGAATCACAACTCTTATAAAACCTAAATCATAACTTTAACAAATCTCTTTTCACAAACACAACCTTCTCCAAAACACACACACAACTTAATCAAACAAATCAAATCATCTAAAACCCTAAATAAACAAAAATGGCATAATCATCATCACAAATCCCACAACAACAAGATTCACATGAACAACCAGAAACCCCACCTCCATTTGAGCCTGCTCCTCAAGTTGGGTTTGACATTGGAGAAATAACCTACAATCCCAACAATGAAGTTTCTCTTCTTCACCCTCCACACGACAACAACAACTACTTTAAACTTATCTCAGGCTTCATCTCTAAGTGTTGTCTTAGGGAGACCTTCACCAGATCACCAAATCAATACAAAGAGTATTTGTCTGAGTTTTGGTACACTGCCAACGCTCTCAAAAACTCAAAGGTTTGGTTTTCAATCCTAGTGGGGGTATTTTTGGGGAAGTAGGGGTAAATACCTTCAGGAATGCCATTGGGGCTTGATTCGTAGTTTTTATATACCTAAAATATATATATATATATATAATATAACCTTAAGAGAGAAATTAAGAAAATTACCAAGTTACCCTTGATAAAATTCACTCTCAAAAATATATATAATATAATATAAAATACGTATATTAAACCGGGCAAGTATGATCACCCGGGTCGTTATCCCCAATGACTAGTGAAATTGAAACCACATTTTTAGTTCGGATCCTGATTTGAATGAAGCAAAGATTTTTGAATTGGTTTCTAGAAATAAAAACCCTAATTTTTACTTTTTTATAAAAGACTAATTAAACTAATTAAAATCTAACTCTAATTTTTAATCAAAATTAATTAAACTAATTAAAAATTAAACTAATTAAAAACTAATAAGCTTAATTAACGACTTAACTAATATAATGGAGCAAAAGGGAAAAGGATTAACTGGAACTAAACTACTAACGGGCAAGGATTAACTAAGAAACAACTAAAATAGGAAAAATGCAAGAATGGTCCCTGAGGGTCTACCCCGATAACAACTAAAGTCCAAATTAAGGCGAGATTTGAAAAGTGCTTAAATTGAAAAACTCAAAGAAGCAAAGTTGTAAAAGAAGCTAGTGGGAACAAAATTAATACGCGAAGGCTAGCTGGCTTTGGGGAGCTAGGGGGAAATGCGAGCGCGGCGAGGAGAAGCTCGAATAGGCGGGGAGGCTTATAATTTCTAAGACTGTGAGTTAGAAGTAAAGTGAGGTTTTGAACTAATTTCACTTAAACAGCCATAAAATGCTCTAATTAAAGCTTAATTCTAATAAAGGGAAAGTGATCTAGAAGATTTTGAGTGATTTATATTTAATGATTTTAATTATAGGAGCTAGGGAGGAAGTGGTGATCTAAACTACTGAAATTAAGAATTGAAAACAAGCAGGAGTCTAAGGTTGTTAACTGGTAAAAAAACTCCAAATAGACTAGAAAACTTAATAAGCTAAACTAGACTCTAGACTTTAAGACTTATTAAACAGCTTATAATCTATCTAATTAAGCGATATAAAATCCAGACCCTTAAGCGAAATTAACAATGTATCTCCTAAGTACTGTTTTGGCTTTTAAAGTGTTTTTATGACTTTTGACAGCTAA
The DNA here is from genome assembly GCA_026074375.1 of Tanacetum coccineum. Lineage (NCBI taxonomy): Eukaryota > Viridiplantae > Streptophyta > Magnoliopsida > Asterales > Asteraceae > Tanacetum > Tanacetum coccineum. The sequence goes on from BQNB010086763.1 coordinate 12,907, forward strand.
TTTAAACTAAGGAAATAAAGCTAGAAAATTGCACATCAAGACTTAAATGTATAAACTAATATTATAAACTTAAATCCTACTGAATTTAATTAAGCTAAATCCTAAAAATACCTATCTAAAATTAAGCTAAGAACACAGCATTACTAATTGGGGAGGTTAGTACTGCTATGTAAATTTCAGCATACTTTCAAGTGATAGTACTAAAAATTCAGCAGTACTTTCACTTGAAAGTACTGCTGATGCAATTTGACTCTTGAAAACAAAATAAGCAATGAAATAAGCTAAATTATGAAAACTAAAACTTAATTCTTAATAAGCTAAAACTAAACTTAATCCTACTGAAATTAAAGCTAACAGTACTAACTTATGGTTAGTACTGGTAGTGTAAAGGCTCAGCAGTACTAACTGAGGTTAGTACTGGTAGTGTAAATTTAGATTGCACTTAACCAAACACCCCTTTTAGACTATGACAGATTTGAGAATAACTTTTTAAGAAAAATCTAATGAACTAATACTAAATACCAGATAAAAACTAACTTAAAACAAACTTAACAATCATGATTAAACAACTGAATAAGCAAAATTCTAAGATCTTAACTAATTAAACTAATATTTTTGGATTTTATGAGTTTTTATGACAGAAATTAGTAACTAATGATCTATAACTATTTAAGCAAAAACAGATAAAGACAAACAACTAATAAGCAATATAAGAGATATTTAAACACTAATAAGCAAAGAGAATAAGCATATAAGCAGATCTAAACATATAAGCTATAACTAAGCAATTTAAACTGAATTTAGAGGAGAATGAAAAGGGAAACTTACTTGATCCTTTAGCTAAACAAAAGGAACCAATAAAGGCAGCTACAAGCTCCTTAGCTTATTAATAAGCTAAGGTATAAGTCCTTGGGATCTCTTCCAAATTAAGATCCCCTTCCAAAAGCTCAAATCCAATAAGATCCATGTAAGATTAAACTGTTTTAAAGTTTAAGTAAGATTAATTCTGAATTCAAACAGCTCTATTTCAGCTTATAGACTGAAAGAGCTTTAAATGAGCTTATTAGCTTATGAGACAACTTAGCTTATTAAAAGAGCTTATGACTTAAAATGAGAGCTTAGAAAACGAGATTTAAAACATTAAAAACTGAATTTCATTAATTGAAGAAGCTGATTACATTACTTGGAAAAGGAAAATTACATTTAAGAAATAAAATATGAATTACTAAAAATTACATAAAAAACTAGATTAAAAAGAAGACCTTTTTGCTTGTGTGAGAAATGAGGCCTATTTATAGCTCTGAAAGAAGCTTCTAGGATCTCTTGACCTGCTCTCCAAACCTTCAATCTCTGCCATCCAATCCATCAATCATTGGGGCTAAATTTTGAGCCGTTAGATCACTTTGTGGACACCTGAGGATTGCCAGCGTGTCATTCTATTGATGTGACGTTTGTGCTTCTTTTGTGAGTGTTTTAGCACAAAAACCCACTTAAATTTGTGCTTTCACCATTGTTGACGTGGCTCTTCTTGAGAGAAGGTTAATGAATCCTTTGATAAAGACTGATTTGTCCCTTCATTTGTGATGTAGACCTCTTGAATTGACTTAATCACCCTCTAATTTTGATTTGCCCTCTCTTTTACCTATGCTGGTGAAATGGAGAAGACGGGTGAATAGTAAATGGGATTCCCGCCTATTTTTGGACAGTTAAAACTGTTGAACTTTGGTGAGTTTGCACATTTGGTCCTTGTCTATCTTTTCTCTCTTTCAAGTTATAAATAACTTTTGGAAATTGCAAGATTGGCCCTTGTGGTTGATATAAAAGGGTTTTAGCTAAGGATTTGGCTTCGGCTTTGTACTCTTCTGATTCTCGTGTCCGTGCCTGCTTGCTTTTGACTGTTTTCTTGTGATTTTTGACTTATCCGTACCTGCATACACAAAACACAAATACAAGCATATTTTTGCTATTTTTGGACTGTTTTGGGTTTAATTGGGTCTTTTTAGGTACAAACGGATATGTGTATTTTACACTTATCAAAATTCCCCAAACTAAACGATTGTGTGTCCTCACGCAATATCACATGCCTTATAACCAAATACCTCGAAGAATTCCCCAAACTAAACCTTTGAAAAGTAGTAAAGAGTTTTGTTGAGAGAATTAAGAGATCACAAGTTATAAAACACCCGACTTCCCATTTTCAGTTTTCTATTTTATGTTTTTTTTTCTGATAATTAATACCCTACTACAACTTACTTTGTGTCGACTTAATGTATTGCTTTCATTACCTCTTTGGTAAACTTTTAGGATCATAGAACAAAAGCACAATTAAGTGTCTAATAGTTTAATTTCGTCATCCCGATTTTTAACTTTTCCCAATGCTAGTATTAAAAAAACAAGATCATTGTTAATTACAGTCATGACACTTAAACACTACTCATAAATATCTAATTGTTGTATTACTTTTCCTCCCCAATTACTACTTCTGTACCTCAATATTTTATTTAAAGTCATTACCGAAGGCTCTTTAAAGTCTTTTTTCAATCTTTTTATTTCCAAGGATTAAAGTTATTGGTTAAGAACGCATTTAATTTATCCTAGCCCTTTTCAAAATAATCAAATGTTATAAAGAATTAGTCCACATCGAGGGTAACCAAAATTTGGGCTTTTATTAGCGCTACTTAAGTAAGGTACCATTCATTCATATAACCCGAAGGATCTTTAATGACATGAATGGACAAGCTTATTTGCTCCATATACACTTAGGGATCTTTAAGGCTCAAAGTAAGACATAATATTTAGCAAAATTATTATACCTAGTCCTTTAGAAGGCTACAACAAAAACAGGCACATGCTACGATCACGATGTAGCATACATATTTCGACTTGGTTTATATAAGTTAAAACTAGTGTCTTTTTTCTAGCAGCACAATTGATAGCGTAGTCGACAAGAGGTTTATTTACTTATTATAACACCGGAACCCTACCTATATGAAAACTCCAACATCGGCCACGCATCCGACACGATGAAGTAATCTGGCAGAGATTACTTATTTTTTTATTATGTTTGTTATTTTTAAACCAAATGAGTATTACTGATGTGTACTCTATCCACTAATCTACAAGGAACTAAAGAAAACTTCTATTAGTTAATTATTAACCAAAAACCAGTACAACTCTATTTATTAAAAAATTTTTATTATAGGTGAACAAGCTAATGGGAGAAAAAGCCAACAATTTAATTATGAGCTTGAAAGATAATCCAACTATTCTATGTTTAATGTCATGATTATAAATAACTCTATCTTTTATTTATTCTTTGCAAGAGTATTTGCAAAATACTTAGCCATATAAAATCAACTCGGCATATTTAAAATTACTTGAGATTAGCACAAGTTATCTTTTCACTACGATTCAGTTTGCATGTTTAAAGTCTACGTGAGACTAGAACAACTATCAATCTTTATTTGTTAAGGGCGAAAGCTCAGAAACTCTATACGTTACGATCGGGTTCAAATATTACTTTTTATTCTTACAACGGAAAAAACCTACTTTCATGTCTTACATTTTTTTTTTGTATTTTTTTAATTTTTTTTTTTTTATTCTTATTAATTAAAAAATGAATAACAAGAATGGAAAATTATTTTTGCTAGTTTTGGGAAAAACGGGTAAGTGAGACAAAACAATATGCAGCAACATTAAATCGAAAGAATTCCCTATACACAAACTAAAACCGAACATTGTCCTCCAATGTTTAATGCGGGGCCTCTTCGTTTATCTATAGCCGTTTTGAGGTTTGACAAGATAAACGTTAATCGATAAGGATGAAAGGATTTGGATCTTCCCCACTACTTTTTTCACACAAAGGATGAGAAGCTCGTGTTGACGGAAAAACACCGGACACGAGAGGTTTAAAGAAATTGTTAGGTGAATCCTGCAAAATCACAACAAACAAAAATTACATAATCGAGTAACGGATAGGAGAACAAGCCTTCTCTACACAACACAGTTGTTAATAGTAATTTGAAGATAAATCAAATGGTTATGATTGGGGTGTAACTACCAGAAGGGCTTGTTTTTGGTTACCGAGTCGCAAGCTCGACTCGATCCCTGAATTCTAGTTGTCCTTAGGGAAGTCTGGAGGTCCAGAATAACCAATGTGGTGTATCTCCCTTCATAGTAGTGACTTCAAAACGGTAGGCATTGACTTTGAAATTAGAATAGAACATCGGCATGAGACAACTTGGATTGCCATTAAGGATTACACTTCTGTGATTGTGAAAGGTTCGGACATCGGGACTTGAGTTTTTCCGGAGAAAATCTTTAATTCGGGAGTTGAAGGAGTAAGACTGATCACCAACATTGTTGATTCGGTCTTTATCTTGGAATCGTGTAGTTTCTTTGTCTTCTCCTTGTATATTAGAGGAATTCTCGTAAGCTTGTTCACGTAGCTCGATGAGTTATTTAGTTGAAGCTTTCACGATGATCAGCCCGCGGTCATTAAATCGTATGTTGGCATGCTTAAGAGCCCAATACGGGCTTTGTTTTCTAGCTCAATTGGTAAGTGTACGCTTTTCCATTAGACTAATTTTCGGAGTACATCCAATTGGAGTTTTGTAAGCGGTTCTAAAAGCCATAATGCTTCATTAGTTTGTGGGACCACTGAGGCACGATTTTATTACCTACCATCCTCTCCAAAATTCTTTTGAGACCTCGTTTCGTGACTTCCAACTTGAACCACTCGTTTGAGTGGTAAGAGTCGAAAGACGATGGGATGACAACCATTTTTTGACATAACTTTATCAATTTGTCGTTACAAAAAAATGGGTCACTCGTTCGCCTTATGATTGCTTCGGAGCACCGAATCGGAAGAAAATGGATTTTAAGATAACTTAACAACTAACCCTAGATTGTTGGTAGGGAGCGCTTTCGCTTCAACCCCACTTGGAAAAGATAATCAACGGCTTACTTGAATATATTTGTTACCCCTAGAGGTCGAAAAAAGGTCCATAAATTCAATTCCCCATAATCGAAAAATCTCAACAAATTCGGATTTCATTTGATGGATCTCATCAGTTGTGAGATTTTGCCTTGTCTTTGACAAAGCCATTCACTAAGATTTGATCAATTCGTAAGCATCCTTATAAATGGTAGGCCAATAAAAACGCATCAAAAAACCTTTCCCCCCCCTCTCCCCCCCCCACCCCCCCCCCCCCCCCCCCCTCACTCCCCCCCCCTCCCCCCCTCCCCCCACCCACCCCCCCCCCCCCATCCCCCCCCACTCCCCCCCCCCCTCCCCCCCCCACTGGCGGTAAAGTTGGCACCATAGTGTCCTCCGGTGGGTCCACTATGCAAGCTTTGAGAATTTCGAGAGCTTCTTTGCCATTCTACACACCTTGTATTATTTGATCAGCACTAGTCTTGATATTAGAAAGGGTCATCCAAAAATATTATTGTAAATCTTTAAAGAACTTGTTTTTCTCTTGATGTTTCGACATTCCTTTTTTAAATGGGAATTTCCCCAAGTGGAGTTAGCAAAATCGGCGAACCACGGGTTCTCTGTCTTTTGATGTAACACACTTAAGTCTCTAAAGGAAAAGTCTCGGTATCTTTTGGTTCAAGAATATTTTACGTTAGGGTTTTAAAGACGGAGAGGTGATTGGCTGCATAGTTTTTCTGCTCCTTGTATCGATAATTTAAAATCAAATTCATGAAGAAGTAAGAACCAAGCAAAGCAATCATTGCTTTGGCGTCTTTATTGTTGAAGAGGTATGTCAAAGCGGAGTGGTCCGTGTAAACAAACTCTTGTTTATGATTAGATATGATCGAACTTCTCGTAGGCGTAAACAACTGCAAGGCATAGCCCCTTCTCGGTTGTGGTATAATTCGTTTCTGCTTTGTCTTCGTCTTGCTTAGAGTTATGATTTGGTCGGAATCTGCTTCTCAATCCTTTGTCCTAGGACCGCACCGTTTGAATATTCTATTGAATAGAACATGATTTCTAATAGGTTGGTCCCCATCGGGCAATGAGAATTGGTGTTCGGTTAACTTATTTTTCATGTCTGAAAGGCTAGAATGCAATCTTTCGTAAAAATTAGGAGTATTCTTCTCTAAGAGATGGGTCATGGGTCGAGAGATTTGGAATGTCTTTGATAACTCTTCGATAGAATCCTGCATGCCGTGAAAACTGCGAATTCATTTTAACGGTAGTTGGATGAGGAAGCTTTAGAATTTACATCAACTTTGGCATTATCGACATTCTAATCCTTTTCTAGTGATCTTATGTCTAAAAACAATGCCATCTATTAACATGAATGGCTCTTTCCTAATTTAGTGATATTTGGTATCTTCGCACCTTTTATAGCTTTTTCTAAATTGCATAGCACACAGAGGAAAATGAATCTCCAAAACTGATAAAATCATCATAAAAAACTTCCATTGTTTTCTCTATACATATCGTGAAAATGGCCATCTACTAAGTTGGAAAGTGACTGAGCATTGCATACAACGAAATGGCATTCGACGGTTCGCGAATGTTATGTATGGCTCGTCGAAGTAGTTTTCTCTTGATCTTTAGGATCAATTGGGATTTGAAAATACCCTGAAAAACCATCTAAGAAACAATAAAACTCATTGCCGGCTAATCTCTCTAACATTTGGTCCATGAATGGTAACGGAAAATGGTCTTTGCAAGTTGCTTCGTTTAACTTTCGATAATCGGATGCAACTATCCATCCCTGTGACTATGCTTGTAGCACAGCTCATTTTCATCGTTGGTGACAACGGTCATACCAACTTTTTTAGGAAAACACAATGGACCGGTTAACACATGGACTATCCGATATCGGATAATTATCATCGCGTCAAGTAGTTTTTCTACATCGTTTCTTGATGAAGTCGTGGATTTTAGGTTAACCCTCTTTGATGTTGCACTGCAGGGGTTGGTAATCATCTTCTAAAAGATTTTGGGTGAGCAAAATTCGGATCTATGCATGGATTTCTGAACGTTCCAAGCAATTGCTATGTTTTCGGTTTTTAGTAACGTTAACGAGTGACGGTCTTTTCATCTTGGCTCAATTATTTGAAATTAGGACTTAGAAGTTGTTATCTTTTCTCTAAGAATGCTTCTCGAGATGCGAGGTTACTCTTTATGCTCAGTCTTCTGGAATTTCAATCTTTTGGTTCAATAAGAAGTAGCATATTCGACTGAAGACTTCTTTGTTCGATCAACTTTAATGTTTCTTTTGGTCTTACTAGGGTGAGTATCGCCTTGAGTTTGGTTAGGTTATGAGATCTAGATGAGAAGTGCCTTGGAATTGAGGAATGTCACCCTCGGGATCGTAGTATGTTAGCATTGAAAACTGGTGATATTCTGTTCAACATCGATTGCTATAAAAAGCATCGGCTTCTTCAATAGTGTAGAAAATCACTTTCATCAATCGGAGTAAGTGTTGGAGGATGTGAAAGTAGAAACAATCGAATCGAAAGTATGGAGGAAGGTATTGTTGTAAGCAACGGAAATCGAAAATAACTAGTACTTCTTGTGAGTACTCTTCACAAGTAGCATCGATTAGATCAACTTTCTTCAATGATTCGAGATTGTTGTAGGAAATGGAAGGTGCATCACCACATTTATAGTGTATCGACTTGATAATCATCCTAAGAGTAATTTCTCCTTCGTATACATCGATTAAATGCATGAGCATCCTAGAAAAGTCTCCGATATCATTGGTACTCGAGGATCGGCTCATCAAAATCTAAGAACAACGATAATCGGCGGGAAAGTAATATCTTTCCCCCCCCCTCCCCCCCCCTACTTTGACCAAAACATTTTATGCTACAACGGTGGTTTGGATATCTGTTACAGTCGCTAATTCTATTACCATTTTATTTTTGTTTCGGTTAGGCCTGAGAGTTGAAGCTTTTTCCAAATGGATAAAGGCATGAGATTGATACTAGCACCTAAATCGGCAAGGGCTAAGTAACTATCGAACTCTGAAAAATCACATGGAATGAGAAATCGACCGGGGTCACCTAGCTTTTCTGGAAGCTTTTTAAGGACAACCGCCATACATTTTTCATTCTAAAGGTGTTTTGGTTAACTCAATTAACTTGTATTTGTTTGTTTAACATTCTTTTTGATACATTGGAGCAAACTTTGGATATGAATGAGAGCTCGCGACTTAGCTCAAAGTGAAGATTACGGAAGATTTCCATAAATTTTGACGACTAGGATATCATCCATTTTCACGAATCTTTGTTTGTTGAGTCTCGATGGTTAAGAAAAATTAGGTTTAGCATCGAAAATAGGTTCTTCGATTTGTTCTTGTCTTTGGTTTTTGTTATTGGACCAATGGAGGGGGTTGGATGTCTTCGGTGATCGGTAGTCCGTATCCTTGTACTCACTTTCCTTTTCACCACCGGCGTGTATGGAGGTCCATCGATGATCACACTACGAGTTGCTAATTGCACTTGCCTCATTTAGTGGGTGTGAATGGTGATAGCTAGGTAAGAACTTGAACTTGATGGTTGGTTTGTGTGATAGTTTTGCATGAAACGAGCTATCTTACTTCTGATTATTCATCTCTGCTTCTTTTGAGACTTCTTGTAAACTCTTTGAAATTCATTTTGAAAATATATCCAACTTCATTGCACTATTATTTCATGTTTGCATCAATTTGCTTTAGATTAATTTTCAAATTCCGTTTTAGACACCACTATTTGTTGGAGTGTTGCGTAGGTAGACTTGATGAGTGGTGGTTACATTGGTTGGTGTTTGGTATGGTAGAGCATTGAATAAACTTGATTTTGACGGTTTTGTTAAGTTTCTCCACGGTTTTGGTTGAAATTTGATGGTTCCATGGTATCGGTTTTAGTGGATTTGGACATTCGGTTGATGAATAATGGTGTGTCATATTGGCTTGCCAGATTGTGAAGGTTGGTTTCTTGGACGAAATTACCAACGGCTGCGGGTTTGTTGAAATTGTTGGAGGTTGTCATGAATAATGGGGAAAATCGTTTCATCCTCGAAGTTAACGGACAAAGGTTAAATTGGTGATTTGATCCACAAGTGAAAATACTCTCAACTGCTTTGAGGGTGCTGGTGTAGTTAAAATGACTAATGCTTTCATTTTGGATTCTTCATTTGGTTCATCTTGATAGTCTTCTTATCCTCGAGAGAAGCGGCTATTTGTTGCATATCGAAGAATTGTTAGAAAATGTAAGAATTGAAAGAGGAGCTTCGTACTCACTCTTGTATCATTAGCACGACCTTCGTTAGTAAACGACTTTTGCTTGCTTTCAATAATCGCCTAAACCTCTTGAGCTTTTCTCTAAGAAATTGCCAAACTGCTGCAGAATACTAAGGACATACTGATCGTTCTAATTCAAAGGGCATTGTAAAAAGTATCGAGTTGGTGGAGTTTCAGAAGAAGCCTTGAGTGTGGATATTGTCGATGGAGTCCTTTAAATCGTTTCCAACTTGCTTCATTAAAGGCTTCGTTTGGTTTTGATAAAAAGTAATATGATTTCATTCCGATAGTAAGTGGTTTTTTGAAGGTGGGAAGTATTGGTTTATGAATTTTGAAACAAGGTCGTCCCATGTGAGAATTGATCTAGGAGGTTCTCTTGGTGCTAACCAATACTCTGGGCTTCCACCGTTTGAGAATAGGGAAAAGAAAAAGCTTTATCGAAGTGTTTTGGAACTTTGAGATTGTCTAAACGTTGAAGTGACTTTGTTAATAAAATCGAAGGTGATTGTGGGATCTGTCTATCCCGTTTAAACTTATTGCTTTGCACAAGTATTGATTAAAGGTTGGCTTATGCTCGAAGTTGTTAGCATTAATCGGTGAACAACATATGAATTCTTCATACCCCTCGATGGGTGCTTGTAACATTTGGGCCATCGTTCGATTGTCGGCCATTGGAACAACGTTTTGTTCAACAATTGGTTCTTCTAAATCAAAATTTTCAACAACCGGAAGAGTTTGTTGTTGACGACGTCTACGAGTTTGCGAACGAGTGCGCATAAAAAGAAAAACTAACAATTTAAAAGCAATAATTTACACTAAAATTTTTTTTTAGCAATGATTTTAACGTTACACGAAGAAGAACTTAAACCAAATAATCAATTACTTCTCGGTAGCTCTTGAAATTTCTTTCAAGGTGAGACGTATTGGTAGTGACACAATAGGCAGTGGTTAAATCTTTGGATTACGAGTTTGGGAACAATGGCAAGTTCACCGGAAATTGAAAAGGATAATTTCTCAATACGAAGATATTATTGGTTGGTGTTTGGATTTACCAACTGTGTTTATTTTATTTTTTCTGTATAGGGACGATTTTTTATGTTTTTGATTTTTCTATTTTTTTTCTTTCTTTTACTTATACTAAAAAGAAAAGGAAAATATTTTTTACTTTTTATTTTTTATATATATATTTTTTTAACTTTTGAATTTTTAAAACAAGAATTAAAATTTCGAGGACGAAAGGATCTTCAAACCAAATCGACAAACGCAAAACAAAGGAATCGTAAACACTATTCCCCGGCAACGGCGCCAAAAACTGGTTGCAGTTTTACGTACCTATAAAATATATAATAATAATACTACTTAGGCAAATTCTAACTATTCACCTTTAACCAAGGTAAAAAGTCAAAACTTACAAAAATAATATATAATATATATAATATACGGATGTTTTACCGGGTAAGTATGATCACCCGGGTCGTTATCCCCAATGACTAGTGAAATTGAAACCACGTTTAGGTTCGGATCCTGATTTGAATGAAGCAAGGATATTTGATTTGGAAATATATTAAAAAATAGCACGACTTACGGAAATGAAGTATTAGCATTAGACTAAAATTAAACCCTAAAAATATAAACTAAAATTTCGCTAAACAAAGAAAAAGTGTCGAAAATTATTAAAAGTAAAAGCCCTATTTTTACTCTTTTTATAAAAATTTAATTAAACTAATTAAAAATTAAACCTAATTACTAATTAAAACTATTAAACTTAATTAAAAACTTAACTAAGGACTAATGGTGCAAATACCTAAGAAACTAACGGGGAAACTAAAAACTCAAGGAGGGATAAACTGAAAAACAATTAAATCGAAAAGTTAACACTTTTTCTACCCTGAGGGATCTATCCCGACAACAAATCTTAAGTCCATTAAGCAATTCGAAATTTTAAAGAGCGTAAAATGAAAAACTCAAAGAAGCAAAGTTGTAAAGGAAGCTAGTGGGAACAAGATTAATAAAGACTCTTAGGGCTGAAATCCACTAATAAGCTCTTAAAGAGCTTATTTCTAAATGACCACAGAAAAGGAAAGGCTTAACCTTTAATTTTAGAAAAATTAAGCTATAAAAACTCAATACTAGATCAAATGAAAAAGGAAAGAAGTCCTTAAGAGTTATGATGTGCTTAATCTAAGAATGCAAATGAAATCAAAGCTTTACAACTACGCCTTATGACTTACTGAAATTGATCAAGAAATAAGCATCTCCCGGAAAAAGCAAGTAAACAAAATCAAGAAGACTAGAAAAACATTAATAGCTAAACTGACTTTAAAAACTTAAAATACTTATAATCTATTATTTGTATCCATCTAAATGAGCTATAAAATCTAGGACATTACAGCTAATTTAACAGATTTAGTTCTACTTAAGTTCATACTGTTTTTTTTGGAATTTTTAGGTTTTTTTTGACTTTAAGAAGCTAAAATTAAACTATGTAAATAAGCTAGATAATTTGCAAATTAAGACTTTAACTGAATTAGCTATATTAAAACTTTATAATCCTATGAATTTTAAGCTAAATCTTAAAATAACTGATCTAAATTAAAACTGAGAAACACAGCCATTACTAATTGGAGGTTAGTATGATAGTGTAAATATTAAGCAAGTTCTTTCAAGTGATAGTACTAATGATGCAAGTTATTCTAGAAAATAGCAATGAAATAAGCTAAATAAATAAAAACTAAAACTAAATCGTAATAAGATAAAAGCTAAACTTAAAACTAATGAAATTTAAGCATAACTAGTTTCTAAATTTATGGTAGTATGCTTGTGTTAAAGCTTAGCGTACTAACTGTTGGTTAGTACTGCTAGTGCATTTTTGTGTTTGCACATTAAAACCAAAACACCCCTATATCAATTTGACAGATTGAGTGAAATCGCTTTTATGAGAAATCTATCTGATACAAATTACTGAATACAGGGATAAAAAATAGCTTAAACAATCTTACAATCATGATTAAACAAATGAACTTGCAAATTCTAAGATCTTAACTAATTAAACTATTTTTTTTTGGTTTTTAAGAGCTTTTTTATTTAACGACGAAATTAATAAATAATGATTATAAACTATATAAGCAAAAACAGGATTAGGACAATCAAACTAATACAGCACTAGAGAGATATTTAAATTAATAAGCAAAGAGAATAAGCAGATAAGCAATATTAAGCATATAAGCAATAACTAAGCTCGTCATTTCTGGAATTAGAGAAGAGTGGAAGAGGAAACTTATTTAATCTTTAGCTAAACAATAGGAACAAATTAGGCAGCTACAAGCTCCTTAGCTTATTATTTAAACTAAGTTTAAGTCCTTTAGGATCTATTCCAGGTAAGGATTCCCTTCCAAAAGATTAACATTAATAAGATCCATTAAGATTATGATTTTTAAGTTTAGATAAGATTAAAAATTGAATTCAATCAGCTCATTTTAGCTTATAGGAATGAAATGAGCTTATTAGCTTATGAGACAACTTAGCTTATTAAGAGAGCTTATGAATTAAAATGAGAGCTTAGAAAACAAGATTTAAAACATTAAAAACTAAATTCCATTAATAAAAGTTACTGATTACATTACTTGGAAAGGAGATTATAAAACATTTTAAGAAACATTACATACGAGATTTTAAACTAGACTAAAATACTAAAAAAAACTAGATATAAAGAAAAAAACTACTCTCTTGTGTGTGAGAATGAGGCCTATTTATATGTTCTAAAAGAAGCTTCTAGGTTGCCTTGCCTTGCTCTCCAAACCTTCAATCTCTGCCATTCATTTAATCAATTATTTGAGCTTCATTTGTGGCCGTTTGATCAAGCTGTAGACACCTGAGGATTGCCAGCGTGTCATTCCCTTGATGTGACGTTTGTGCTTCTTTTGTGAGTGTTTTAGCACCAAAACCCACATAATTTTGTGCTTTCACCATTGTTGGCGTGGCTTTAGCTTGGGAGAAATTAAGTAATCCTAAGATTAGACTAATTTCTCCCTGCCTTTGTGCTTGAGCTTCCTTGAATTGACTAATGCACCCTTTAATTTTGGTTTGCCCTTTGTTTTACCCTGGATGGTGAAATGGGGGAGACGGGTGAATAGTAAAAGGGTTCCCGCCTATTTTTGGACAGTTAAAACTGTTGGAGTTTGGTGAGTTTGCACATTTGGTCCTTCTCTTTCTTTCCTCTTTTTCTAGTTATAAATAACTTTTGGAAATTGCAAGATTGGCCCTTGTGGATGTTACAAAAGGAATTTGGCTAAGGATTGGGGCTTCGGCTTTGTACTCTTCTGATTCTCGTGTCCGTGCTTGCTCGTTTTTTATTGTAATCTTGTGATTTTTGACTTATCCGTACCTGCATACACAAAACACAAATACAAGCATATTTTTGCCATTCTTGGTCTGTTTTGGGTTATTTTAGGTACAAACGGATATGTGTATTTTACACTTATCAAAATTCCTCAAACTAAACGATTGTGTGTCCTCACGCAATATCACATGCCTTATAACCAAATATCTCGAAACTTCCCTAAACTAAACCTTTGAAAAGTAGCAAAGATCTTTGTTTGAGAGAGATAAGAGATCACAAGTTATAAAACACCCGATTTCCCATTTTCTAAGATTTTTCTCTTTTTATGATTTTTCTTTGATAATCTTTCTAACTACAACTTATTTGTGTCGACATAATGTATTGTTTTCATTACCTCATTGGTAACTTT
>BQNB010086764.1:0-28100 GCA_026074375.1 Tanacetum coccineum
ATTTTATAAAAGTATTTTTATACATTTTAAGTATATAAACTCGCGTAATTCATAACTTCTTCGTTTTTAATCGAAAAATTACGATTCTTATCATTTAAGAATCCTAAAAATATGTGTAATCTTTTAAAAATACTAAACTTGCTGTTTTATATAATTTTTATAAATGGTTTTATAAAAATTCTTTTATAAATCCGTTTATTTATCGTATAACTTGTTTTTACCGTAACTTTTTTGTTATTTATCCGTTTTTCAAGTTTCTTAGCTTTTTGGAATCTTCTGAGACGTAATAATTTATAAAAATATAAAATAGATATGTTTATTTTCGAATTTTGGAAAGAAAGTTTGAATGGCTTTGTTAAGTCCATAACTAACCTTATTTTTATACTTTCCCACTTTTGTAATCTACCACAAGTCTTATATACCATATATGTTATATATCATACATATATTAGAGTCCATAGTTCCATATATTGTCCATTTGTCCAAGTTACCAAGATGTACAAGTCATAAACATCTCATGAAAACATAAACTTTACTTAAGTACCTTTTAACTACAAGTTCATAGTTGAACTTTTTATACATTAACCAAGTGTGTACAAGATTTATACTTCTAATGTAACTTTATTTTAGTGATCATATAACATAACCAAAAGTCCATAAACAAGATTTACATGTTAAAAAGTCTTAAATGGTGATTTCTTTTCTATATAAAACATCATATGCATATGAAAATGAAAAGATAAAGGTTTTAGGTAACCTTATTAATGAATGATGATGATGAGAAATATGTTGTTTAAACCCTTGTTAGAGCCTTAAACCCAACTAAGCAAGCAATGAAAACCCTAATTCAATATGAAACCCTAATCTTATTTATTGCTTCAACACTTGCAAACCTTAACCAATACTGGAAACATCTTATATATGCCTTAGGAATGATGTGGGTATGCTTGTAAATATTGAGGAATGAAAATTTTATGGTTTGATTATGGTTGTGGTTTGAGCCTTTGCCTAATAGGGAGAGAAAGAAGAGACAATTTGAATTTTTAGCTAATGTGTTTTATGTGTATGGTTCTCATACATGTATACTAGATTATATGGTAAATGTGCATAAGTAAAAAATGATTTCAATATGTGGGAAATTTAAATTTTTTCAGTTGATAAGACAAAACACGAATTAAACAAGATGGAAACAAGAAGACCAAGTTGTAGTCAAAGTAAAACTACAAAAGAAAAAATTGAAAGATTTGGTTAAAGGATAATTATTGAATAATTGGACAAAGATAATCTTGGTCCAAAAGATAATAATTTGGTCCAAAGAAATACTAATTGATTGGTCAAAGTTAATAATTTGATCAAGAATACTAATTGATTTTATCATTATGTATCATTATTAGTTTCCATGTAAACCTGACTACATCCTTATACTATAAAAGAGGTTTAAGGTATGTAGTTTATGCATCCAACATAGTTTAGATCTCTCCAATTGAAAGTCTAATATTAGTTTATGGAATAGTTAGTTAGTTATTTTATAGACGAGTTATAGTCGTCTATATGTATAATAAGCCTCAAGGATCATAGAACCATTGTTAACAGTTGTAACGTACTAATAATATTGAGGCATGAAACGTTCGGTTAAAACCTTGTGTTAATAACTTAATGTTCTTTAAATTTCGCTGTGTGAAAAGATTATTTGTAAATACATAAACCTAAGATGGCTAAACGATTCTGTATTCAATCGGTATCAGAGCGGTGTTGCTACTTGAAGATCTCTAGAACTAACAAGGTATATAGTCTACATAGTTTTCGGATGGATTTGGATCTAGAGGAACTGTTATTCACAAAAATTTATCTTATTGATTTAGGCTCATTTTGGATTTATTGAAGAGGTGAAAATTAGCGAAGAAAATGAATATTGCTTTATCTTGGATGTTGTAGTTGGTTCACATGTTTGTGTTTTATCATATCTCAAATTGACGTCACAACATTTGAGGTAACTTGTTGTTTGTATGGTGAAACGAAGAGCAGTTGACGAATCTAGCAAAGGAGGTGTGATTTAAAAACTTAGGGTGCTTAATTCTCTACATTGCTATAGCTTTAAGGAGTTACGTTATTGTGGCTTAGTGTCCTCATTATAAGAATGAGAATTTGTCAAAGAGATTGCGGTCCTGCTTATACATTAGGAGTATGAGTTCAACGTCGTTGATAATACAAGAAATAAGGCACAAGCTTTATTAGATGATTCTACTCCTTCATCCAAATTCGTTATACCTATTTTCTTCATCAGTGATCTACTAAACATAACCTCTGAGTTCGAGATTCAAGAATGTTAGGCATAGCTTTTAGGTGAAGCTTATTGATTAAATGCTTTTAACCATCTGCAGTTGCATAGTCTGCTGAAACCCCTACTTGATTATAACAAAAAGGGGAAGAGGATTTTTCGTTTCATTCGGTATATTAAACCTTCATGGGAAGTTTGTGCTTTAATGGGGTTTGTCATTATCAACTAGGGGAAGATTGTTGGGAATTATATTTTTGTTGATAAGTACAAAACACACGAATGAAACAAGATAGGAAACATAAGACCAAAGTTGTAGTCAAAGAATACTACAAAAAGATAAGAAATTGAAGATTTGGTCAAAGATAATGATTGAATAATTGGTCAAAGATAATGATTTGGTCAAAGATAATAATTTTGGTCAAAAGAAATACTAATTGATATGGTCAAAAAGAAAAGATAATAATTTGGTCAAAGATACTAATTGAGATTTTATCATTATTATCATTATTAATTTTCCATGTAACATTGACTCCTTATCTATAAAAGGAGGTTTAGGTATGTAGTATTATGCATCCATGCAATAGTTAGATCTCTCCCAATGAGAGTCTAATAGTTTGTTTATTAATAGTTAGTAAGTTAGTTTAAGTACGTGTTATAGTCGTCTATATGTAATTAGTAGCCTCAAAGATCATAGGATCCATGTTACAGTTTAGGTAACGACTAATTAATATTGAGGCATGAACGTATCGTTTAAACCTGTTTAATAACTTATTTTTTCTTTAATTTCCGCTGTGTATATTAGTTATTTGTAAAACATATCCCTAGTGGGCAAACGATTCTTTATCACAATAGTTGGTTCAGAATATAGTTTTTATGGTCTTAAGGAAGACTTATGGTCAAATGAGATAATGGTATGCTAGTTTTCATGATATAAGAGATGGTACAAGCCAAGGTTTATGGAAAAATGTACTCTATATTAACTCTTATTGGTTGTTGTTGCAGTAGGATTTGGAGGGGGAAAAAGAGGGTTCAAGAAACCTTTTGTTGATAGTTAACACATTATTCTAGTGAAATATATGCAAGTTACTAGTTGTAGTAATATTCACTTGGGTAAATTTTAGATAAAAGATGTTAACTTGTAGTATTTTTGTAATGTTTCATTTCTAATCCACAAAGTGTAAAAGTAATAATATAACTTGGGTAAATTTCATAAAAATTTGAGTGTTTGGTACAATCGTAGGGAATTGTTGAAGCGTAATAAATTAACTTATTCTAGGTATTCCCTAAACGAATTTATTGGCGAGACGTATACACTTTATTACCGTATCCGATAAAATAAAATGAACAAAATACCATAATTATTCTCAAAATAATTATGTAATACATTGATTGATGTAAACGCTAATTGTATGAATGCGCCGTTTTACATTGAACGCTAATATTTAGTCTAACGCAATTTAGCTAACATTACATTTAAAACAAACCGCGTACAATACAAAAGATGAATATTAGATTTATTGAACGTCGTCAATGAATTGGAAAACACAGGGTGTTATAAGACTACCCCCTTAAACGAGCCGTCCTCAAGGCTTTACGATGCAGCAACTTAAACGAACGGTGCGTTCATGGTAAAGAGTTGTGGGTATTGCTTCTTGAATTGGTCTTCACGTTCCCACGTTTAAGTGTTTACTTCATAACATTGCGTGAGGACACGGCAATACCTTAGTATGGGGGATTTTGGTATGTGCTTAATTACACATACCTTTTTCCATTAAAAACGAGCCTAAATGACCAAAAACAGACAAAAACTGCCAAATATGTGTTTGTTTTGCATTTGTGTTGTGCAGGAAACGGATATTCACAAAAGGACGAAAAACAAAGCCAAAAACGACAAAACTGAGCACGGAATGGAAAAGTGTGAAAAGACGAAGCCAAATCAAAGCCAAAAAGTCAACCAAATCAAAAAGTCAACAGAACAGTCAAACAGTCAAAGTCAAAGTCAACCCCGACAAAGTCAGAGTCAACTCCGAGAAACTGAAGCAGAAAAGACAACTTGGGGGACTACAATTGCCAAATCCCAAAGTTATATTACAAAGGAAACAAAGACAAGGGCTGAATTTGCAATTTAGTTAAAATACAAGTAGAGGGGGCATTCCTGCCAACCCCTCATACTTGTATTACAAAAGGGACTGACTTCGCAAATAAAGAAATAAGGTTGAGGGGGCATTTCTGCCAAACCCTCAACCTTATATAACCATCAAGGACGAAAATTGCAAACCATCTTATAACTTTGAGGGACCAAAGTTGGCAACCACCCAAACCTTTCCCTGTCTTGTTTATAACACATTTTCCCGCCCAAAAGCTCTAAACCCCATTACCACAAGTCACGGGTGTTCTCCACCCTCTTTTACCCTGCAACCAAATTAAACCTTGGATAAACCTCACCCCTCACCTCACTAAACCCCTCAGCCCTATAAGATTGCCAAGTTGGCAATCCCACCACTCCCCAAGCTTAATTCGATGGCTTAGATTGACTCAAAAGAAGCACAAGTTGATTTGGATGGCTGAGATTAGCTTTTGGAAGACTCTCACACAACAAAAACACCTTTGAAGTCTCTCACAAAGAAAGCACAGCTGCATGACCAAGCAAGTGAAGAATTCGGCTATAAATAGGACCCCAATGTATATCTTAGATATCTTAGCTTTTAGTTTTTAATTAAGTCTTTTTTCAGCTTATTTTCAACTTATTGTAACTTTTAATTTACTCTTGTACTCTTTTCAAAGTTTAATTAAAGTTTGAGGTTTTTAAAGTTAAATTTGAATTTCAAATTTTAAGTTCTTAATTGTACGAATGCTTATTGTGTGCTTATTGGATGATAAGTCAGAAATGGATGGACTTATGGGTATAATAAGCTAGCATACTAGCTCATTTAGGCTTGTGAACCTGCTATCAAAGTTAAGGACCAAAGGTATTGCTAAATTTTCATTTTAAGCTCAAACAACTGTAGCATTGCTTATTTTAGCTTATTGTACTTTCAATTATGCTTATTTATGCTTATTATCTATGTATGAGTATTTGTTTTTAAGACCCTTGGCCTAAATCTCCTTAAATCAGCTTAAAAAGCCCTTTTTGAAATTAAAGGGGTGTTTGGGTTAAGCCCAAAATGGGTCAGTTTGGTTAATGCTTTGGGTTGTGGTAACTTAGGCTTTTTAATTAGCTAAATTAAGCTATAATAATGAGTTTTAATGAGTTTTTATAAATTAAATTTCATTAGTTAAGTATTTTATTTTTATGCCAAGTTTAACCTGTGAAATGTGTTTTTCTTTAAATATTGCTTATACTTTGATAATTAGTTTAAGCTAGGTAATAAGTCATAGATTAGCTTCATTTTTTAAGAGTTGAAATGCATTAAAGTAAAGTGTATATTCATGCTTTGTTTGGGTCTTTTGGGTTTAGTCACATTCTGTCAAGTAAAAGTTTCAAAAGAAAAATGTCAATTTTCTAGTTAAGAATTAGATAAGTTAGAGTTGTAGTTAGGCTCTGAAAGTTGGTGCACAAGCTCCTTGCAAGCTAGTCTCAATCTGTTTGAGCTTTTTAAGTTCTTTCTGAAGCTTTTAAGCAACCTAATTTTAAAAGCCCAAAATAAGTTTCTAGGTCTGTTTTACTTTTTCAACTTCCCAATTAGCGGAATTGAATTTGTTGCTTATTTTCTTATAGGAGATTAGTTTTGATTATGCTTAATTATCCTGATTTAGTTAGTTTAAGTTTCTATCAGTAGCTTATTTAGAAATAAGCCTAGCTTAATGTAAGTTTTGTGATAGTCTCAAAGCTGCCAAAACAAGCAGTATTAACTATAAGTTAATGCTGCTGTTTTCTTCAGCTCTTTTCTTGGCTTATTTAAGCTGGAAAGCTTAAGCTTTCTACATTTTTAGAAAGCCTATAAGCTCTTTAATAAGCCCCCAAAAGCCCAAACCTTAAGACACCTTCTAGGTGGCTTATTTTTAAGCCAAAAGTAGGCTTTTGGGATCTGTTTCCAAACATTTTTAAGCTCCAAAAGCTCAAAATTTAGCTTATGTTGAGCTTGTGACTTATTCATTGCTTATTTCGTGTTGCATTAGTAATTTAGTTACTTTTTATAGCCTTTTAGGATTCCTTAGCTTATTTGTGAGCTATTAAGCTTATTTTCAAATCTGCCAAAAAGGCTCCCCTGGTGCAAAAGCCTGTTTTGACAGCTTCTTTAAGCTGTCATTTAGCTTATCATTTTCTTTCTAAAAAGCAATTTTAGTAAGCTTAAAGGGTGTGCTTTAAGCCCTTATAAGCCCAGCCATTGGGTCTCACTCTAAGGGTTTAAAAATAAACCCCAAAAGTGACCCAAGGTCCTTTGTTGGACCAGAATTGACCATTTTGACCCTCAATTTCTTATGTGGGCGTGTAATGTGGTCTTGTTGACTGGCTTTATTTTCTATTGCAGTAGCTTATTAGGTTTAGTATACCATCAAATTTTGGCTTATTTTGTTGTTTGTTCATTTACTTAGTTGTTTTCATAGAAGCCCTACAAGAAAAGAGGCAAATTTGTCCTTGGTTTAGTGAAGCAACTCTGTGTGTCCTAGCTTTTTCATATCTCTTTTTACAACTTATTTTCCTTTTAAAATTATTTTTGTTTGCTGTTTTGTATAAAATCTTGGTCACTTTTTCAAGTTTTGTAATTTTAATGCCCGAAAGTGGTTGTGTCTGGTTGCTTAAAAAATAAAGGCTTAAAGAAGCACCCCTGCTGTTTGCACCTCATTTTCCTTCTTACCATGTTCGCTTAGTTTAGCTGATTTTGCACAGGGAAAAACGTCCCTTAAATCCAAATTCACAATAGAGCTCCATGAAATAGTAATGAATTCTTTCTTGCACGTAAGTCTTAAGTATGGCTCATTGGCCCCTCGTAATTTATACCTTGAAAGTTTTTCAACTAGAGAATCCTGCTACTCAGATTAAACTAAAACACAAATAATCTCACTAATTTAACATGCGGGACAGCAGCGCAAGATTGTAGTAAAGCTGAATAATGCACACTTCTCATGCATAAAAAGTTCGCTTTCTAGATCTCCTCAGCACACCATGTGCGTATTTTTATTTCATTTGGCTTTTGTGATTAGCATAGCCTTGTTTTCTAGTTCTTGATTTGTCATCTATAGTTTTTAACAAATCCAAAAAAAGAAAAAATAAGCCATTTAGCTTAATAAGCTATTCCTGCTTGTTTGAATAAGCCCAAATATCCAGCTTATTATAAGCTTTTGTTAAAAAGTTGTAGTTATAAAAGTGAGCTTATTATTATGTCCGTTAAAGTTTGTAAAAAAAAATTTTGAATAAAAAAAATAAAGGGAAGGCCAAAGTCCCGGGTCTGACATAGACTCGAACCGGGACCTCAAAGCCCTCAACCCCAATAAACCCAAAGCCTCTACCGCTGTCTACAATAGCTCAGTCCTAGAGGTTTGGTTAGGTTTAATATTTAAGGTGTTTGGGTTTTTAAGCTTTCAGCCACTTTTTGCTTATTACACACTTATTTGAAATAGCTGTGTAAGTTTATGATTTTTCATAGGTTATTTCATATGTCATACTTTAAGCTAGTTTGTGTAATTTTTTCAGATTTTTTTATAAACATTTAATATTTTTTATAATTTATTTCTTTTAAAACTTTAAAAAATCATAAAAAATAAACTAAAAGTCAGAAAAATATAAACTTTTTTTTAAAATTTTTCTTTTTTTATATAGTTTCTAGGAAAATTGTTAAATTTTTCATAGGGTCATTTTCTCAAAATTTCACTTTTTAAGAACGGGATTCGTTCCCGTTCTTGTCTTGACTCGTTTTTGATCCAAACGAACTCCGTTTTTAGTCTAGTTTTTTTTAAACTTCGCTTTTAGTCAAGTAGAATCTATTTTTAGTTTAAAATTTGTTCTAGGGTTTAAATTGCAAAATTTAGGTTTTTGACCCTCGATTTTCGTGCCCGTTTTAGGTTTTAAGTTATTTAGCTTTCGTTTTTAGGTTTTATTTAATCGTTTTTGCATATTTAACTTGTAGAAATAGAAAAACAGTCATAACCTTGTCATATTCAAACATCAATCATCAATCCGTTATTCGATTTTCCATTCAAGCCTCGTTGGGACTTAACGACCCGGGAATCATACTTCCGTAGACATATATATTTTATTGTGTGAACTCTTAACCAATCCTTGGCTAAAGGTGTTTGGTTGAGTGTTTGCTTTTATATTATATATATATTATTGACGAATCACCACTCCAAGTACCTGATACGCCGTATCGAATCCTTTGAATACGGCTTATCGACCTATTTTCAGAGGTTATAAATACCGAACCCTAAATACGATTTTAAGGGGGCAAGTATGGGAAAGTGAAGCTTTTAACAACCAAGTACGATATCAGACGAATTTAGGAGCAGAAGAAGGCCAACAAAGAGCTTCAAGTCATAGGAAAACTCTTGTAATCTCAATACTACACTATACGCGTTTGGTTAATTGTATCGTTATCTTTACTTTAATCGTTCATATATGATACTGTGTTTTGTTACAATGACTATAGGCCAATATCTTTAGGTATTAGCAATGTTTATGATAATTTAATGTTTGGTTTGTCTATATCGATTGTTTACTATTTGTTACATGTTGATTATGTTTATCACTTGATATTTGTTTATGTTTGATTATATGTTTAATCTATCATTCAACTCGATCTAGATATATGGACAAAGTAGACTAGAGTCTGGGATAGAACTAAATACAGCTACATATGTGACTCTAGATTATAGGATTATAAATTTAAACCCCTAGTGCTCCCCTGGTTTAAAGAGTGGTAGACTAAGTGGTGACTTAGGATTACAAATAACATTATGTTACCTTGCTTTGGATCACGACGGACCGTAGACTACCAGCATATATATAGTGATTAAACATAAGTGGGTAAAGCCTCAATGAGCTAGGTTTCATTAATCACCAGTATTGTCTCCTAGATAGATGATAATCGACGCATGTATGCTTTATGAGAATTTAGATTAATTATGATAGGATTAACTTAATAAAGTTTAGGGAGAAGAACCACCTAGACTTAGGGAATGATATAACACCAACAAAGTAATACAATCATTGCACATATAGATAATTCATGTGTTTTATTAGATTAAACTGGCTAATACGTTTTTCTTACATTTATGCTAGACCGCTCCTTTATCGTTTGTTTATCTGCTTGTGTGTGTTAACTGCCTCATTTAGCTCAGATTAAACCAAAACTCGTGCCAGTCTCTCAGGCTGAAAACTCCCCTTTGCGTTAGTTTAAGTTTAATTAGAATTAATTATGATTAATTAGATAACTAAAATACTGATAGATTTAAGAGTTAACGTTCGCTCTTAGTGATCGACACCCTACTTACCAACGTACCTACAATTGATCGGGTACACTGCCCGTTAGTGTTAGTTAATAGATAAAGTCGTCAAAATATAAATAGTAAAACTTGAATAAAATATTACCTATATACAACGATACACATCAATGGGCCATGGCATTCTTCCCACTCTTCATCGACCTTTACATCTTCATAATTTTCTTGTCACCTCTAATATTATTAAAAAATCTTATATATGTTTGTTAGTTTACTCAGGACAACAATTGTAATATTGATTTTGACGCATTTAGTTTCTCTAAGAAAAATTTCTTGACTCGTTATACCCTCTACGGATGTGACAGCTCAGGTGATCTCTATCAGGTAACTAATCCATCGTCTCTTCCAAGTGCTTTGATGTCTCTCAGTCCTTCTAAGTGGCACCAACACCTCAATCACCTTTGTGATGACATGTTACGCTCTCTTATTTCTCGTAATTTTATTTCTTGAAATAAGGAGAAGTCTCCTCATGTTTGTCATGCTTGTCAACTTAGCAAACATATGAAATTTCTTTTTTCTAGTTCTATTTCTATTGTTTCTAGTTGTTTTGAAATTATTCATTTGGATATTTGAACATCCCCCATTGTTAGTACTACTGGTTTTAAGTATTAACTGATTTTTATTGATCATTTTTCTCATTATTTATGGATTTATCCTCTTCAAACTAAATTTAAAGTGTTTGCTAAGTTTGTACACTTTCGTTCTTATGTTAAAGATCAATTTAAATGTGACATTCGTGGTTTTCAGTGTGACCATGGTGGTGAGTTTTATAACACCCAACTTCTTGACCTTTTCTCTACACATGGGATTCAAATGAGATTTTTTTTCCTATAAACTTCCTAACAAAATGGGAAATCAGAACGTATGATTCGTACTATAAATAATATGATTCGTGCATTGCTTTTCCAAGCCCACCTTCCACCCACATTTTGGGTCGAGGCACTTCACATGACCGCCTACCTTCTAAACCTTTTTCCCTCAACCGCCATATCGCTTACCAAATTATTTAACAAACAACCCAACTATTCCAACGTCACACGTTTGGATGCCTATGTTATCCTCATTTATTTTCAACACACAAACTTGTTCCACGAGCCACACCATGTATATTTTTAGGCTACCCAACCTATCACCAAGGATATAGGTGTCTTGACCTAAACACATACAAATTTATTATCTCTAGACATGTAACCTTTGACGAATGACAATTTCTCTATGGAGCTATTACACCATCCACCTCATACGACTTCCTTGACACATCTCCCTCACTAATTACTTGTCATGTAATAAATAATGCTCCACATAATGTTTCGTCATCAATACCTACTTTCGACCCATCAACACCTCAAACACCAACACATACTCAACCTACTCTCGGCCCAAACCAGTCTAGTGGCCCACGACCATCTAGTAGCCCACCACCTGCCTTTCTATCCACTTACCTTGACCCAATCCACCCAACACCACCCACGACCTGAACCCAACATATATCCAATTCAACATCTACGACCTAGACCCATGCCCAATCTACGGCCTTAGTTCCAACCAAAACACAAACCCACACCACCACTCAGCCCATCACTAGTAATCCACCAATCTAGACTCACCTTATGGTAATTAGAAATCAAGACGGCACACGTAAGACCACTCAACGTCTAAACCTTTATGCTTCTCATATCTCTCATGTACCACAATCCCCATCTCTTGCTTTATATGATCCATATTGGTTAGATGTTATGTACGATGAATATAATGCTTTAATTAAAATGGTACTTGGATTCTCATTCCAAGACCTCTCGGTGCAAATATTGTACGGTGTTTGTGGTTATTTTGACATTAATTTCATGTCGATGATTCATTAAATCAGTATAAATCCGGACTGGTTGCCCTCGGTAGTAGTCATCAGCTTGGCATTGACTCTGATGACTTTTATCTCGATTGTCAAGCCGGCCAACACTGGTACTGTTCTTAGTCTTGTATTGACAAGACATTGGCTTGTTCGAATGTTAAGAACACTTTTCTTAATGGTGATGTGTCAGAGACTGTGTATATGCATCAGCTTCCAGGTTTTGTGGATCCTCGGTTTCCTCATTATGTATGTCTCCTTAAGAGGTCTTTATATGGGTTGACGTAGGCCCTTCGTGCTTGGTTTCAAGGATTTGCTGCTTATGTTACCTGAGTTGGCTTTTTCCCGAGTAGATGTGATCCCTTTTTATTTGTTTACATAGATCGGGTGTTGACACGGCACATTTATTTATTTATAGGGATGATAGTGTTCTCACAACTACTTCTACAGCTTTGCTTCATAAGATTATTTTCTCTTTACACAGTGAGTTTGACATGACATATCTTGGTGCCCTTAATTATTTCTTGGGGATCTCTATTACACGTGACACTACAAGGATGTTTCTCTCTCAAAAGAAATATGCTATGGAGTTGCTTGAGGAGCGCATATGCTCAACTGCAATCCTACTCGGACTCCTGTTGACACTGAGTCCAAGCTTGGTCCTGAGGGGACTCCAATTTCCGATCCTACTTTGTATCAAGAGTCCTGGCAGGTGGCCATAAGTGATGGAATTCACATAATCGTATTGTTTTGTCTTATGTTGTGCTGCAGATTTGTCTATATATGCATGCAACTCACTCGTATGCCTATCGTAGTTTGCTTAAAGAGTTACTCCTTGTTATGTTCAAGCCACGTTAGAGTTTTGTTTACAGTTGTATGCATCCTCGAGATCTTCTCTTGTGGCTTACTCTGACGTTGATTGGGCTGGATTTCGTGCGACTCGCTGATTTACATGCAGGTATTGTGTATTTTGAGCGAAAATATTTTATCATGGTCTTCTAAGCGACAACCCACTCTTTCGCATTCTAGTGTAGAAGCTCGAGGCGTTGCTAACACTGTTGTTGACACAACATGACTACGCAATCTTCTTCTGGAACTACACACACGAGTACTGAGTGCTACTCTTGTTTTTTGTGATAATTTCAATGTTGTTTATGTATCTGCTAATATGGTGCAACATCAACGAACCAAGTACGCTTTCTATTTTGTTCGTGATATGGTTGTTACGGGCCACGTGCGTGTTCTTCATGTTCCATTTTATTACCAGTATGCGGATATCTTTACCAAATGTCTTCCTTCGGTATTATTTGAAAATTATCGCACTAGTTTGAGTGTGTGATTATCTTCCGCTGAATATGCGGGGGAGTATTAGTTGATATGTTTTCAGCCCCCACATTATGATTAGTTATAAGGCTCTAGCCCATTTACGTTCTAGATCATTCATATGTAACTTACATAATGTGACCCCTTTATTAAATAATACAAGGAATTTATCAATGTAACAAGTTGAAGCTAAACAAAAGATTTTGTACAACTTCAAAGACTAACGGTATAATTTTCTAGGGGTGTTCATCGGTTCGGTTTTTCGGGTTTGTGGGTTGTATGGCTCGGGTTCATCGGTTTGAAAATTTTCAAAATCAAAACCAAAACCAAACCAAATCAATTTTTGATCGGATAATAAACAAAACCACTACACCAAAATCCTACGAATTCGGTTATGGTTTCGGGTTAAAACCAAAAAAACCAAATTCAAGTGAACTCTAAAAAATTAAAAACGTTTTCCTCAAAATATAATCTAAAAGTTATAAATAAAAGGCTGAATATTTTAAATTAAATTAACATATCAAAAAGTCTCACTTTGTGCTGAAGTAAATCAACAAAAAAGCGAAAAGGTTTCAGAACTTAGCGAATTTAAATGAAAGCGAAATAAGATAAATTTTCTTCGACAAAAATATTTAGAAACCTTATTAGTTTGAATATTTCACTCTTGCTTAGAATATATGAATTTATATAAATTAAGTAGGCAAACTATTGTTCAGTTTCTTACGAATATGCAATAATGCTTGATTTGGAATTAGGATTGTGAATTAGTTTAAAAGATACTTTAAAAAATTAGGATTGTGAATTAAGACAATACGACAGAAGTATATATGTGTGTGTGTGTGTATATATATATATATATATATAATTAACTTTTTTTAAGTGTATAAAGATATTTGGTTTTTTCGGTTTGGTTTGGTTTTATTTTTGTCAAACCATAACCAAATCGAACACCAATTAAATACTTCGGTTCGGTTTCAACCAAACCATACACCAATTAAATTTTCGGTTCGGTTTTATTCGATTTCGGTCCAGTTTCTTTTTCGGTTTTGTTCGGTGTCAAACCAAACATTGAACACCCCTATAATTTTCCTTTAGTTTTGTAATGAGTTGCATTTTCCATCGTATTAATAAGCTTACTAGTAATACATCAAAGAGGTAAATTGCAAAAATGGTCCTTGTGGTTTGGCCAAATTGCAGATTTGGTCCGTCGAATTTTAAAATTGCAAAAACAGTCCGTATTTTGAAGGTTTGTTTCACTTTTGGTCGTCCACCCCCTCTTCCTTCCCCCCTTGGTCGACTGATAATTAACTAATATACCCTCTAACGGACGGATTTTGTAAAAGAACCATAGGGGTATTTTAGGTAATTTTAGGTCGGACAACTTTCCAAAATGGGACCGCAAAAGTGGCACCAAAACCTTCAAAATGCGGTACTGTTTTTGCCAATTTTAATATTCGAGGTCCCATAATCTGCATTTTGGCCAAACCACAACTGAACCATTTTGCCAATTTACTATACTTCTCAAAATTAAAACCCTAATATCAACAATATCGTCTGAATAGTAATATATCAACGCAGATCGTAAAACTAGAGTTGTGGTGAGCTTGAATTATCAAATTAGAGTTTTAGTATGTATAATTATGACGGAATAGAAACGATACATTATATGAAGCTCATACGTGTGTAAATGAACGAGTTGGAGTTTAACCCGCGCGTTGTGGCGGGGGGCGAATAAAAGAAACTTGATTTTTATTTTATTTTTTAAAATTTATGTAAATAAGTCTTAAACAATTAAAAGTTGAGGGTCCATTTTGTAAAAAAACAAAAAAATTACTTTGGGCCGGGATTTTGGGCTAATTTTTTGGGCCGGGTACTGTAGCACTGTAGCTACTAGAGTGCCACCGACCATTTGTGAATTGTATATAAGAGTAATGAGCTATTCCTACGTCATTGTCCTGTTTGGCTCCGCACGATGTTTGTTACATTGTAAATTGTAATGAAAATTGGAAAACAATGGAATAAATGGAATGCGATAAAATGTCATGTAATGAAATAAAAATAGTACATGGCCATCGAATGAAAATCACGGTTACGAGCATGATGGTTACGGGCGTGATAAAATAAATCACGGATTAAAGTTTACATCCCATTACAACATCTTATTTCATTACCACTCTGTATCCCTAATACCAAACAATGCGTTACAAAAATTTGGAAGTATCCAAAGCAAGGCCTTTATGTGAAAAGTTAAAGTTCAATATGCAGCCATATGGTGGCGCAAGTATGACGTAATCACTTCCGACATCTACTTATAAACTGAGTTAACGTGACATCAAGTAACACACATGCCAAACATTTATCCATCACCGTACCAGACCAATCTACCCTCCTACTTAACGAGCTAACAAACAGCCGTCGGTGATCTACATCACCAAGGATACGGAACTGAGATAAAGGAACTACTGGTGTAATGTCCAAAAACCTAATAAGATGGTAGACAAGATTTTGAGCAAGTTCAGAGACAACAATTGGGTGTGTTTAGTTGCAAGGTTTTCCAGAAAAGTTTTCTAAAAAACACAAAGAAAACAGAAAACATGTTCAAAATGAGTATTTTCAAGAAAACCTATTTTCTCCTATTATAACTATGATTTAGAGAACTTGAATTTAGAGTTCTCCAATTTTCTAAAGATTCTCTAAAGAAAGAAGAGTTACTTCATTCTAAAAGAAACTAGAAAATGAAAATTAAGAAAAATTTTCTACAACTAAATTATCCAATTTTTCTATGTCTTGATAAGCATAATTATGACCAACCAAAACAGACCAATATTCTTTTTAAAAATCTCATCTTAACCCAACCCTTCCTGACCCGTTACCCGACGCCCCATATCACTACCTCTATAAACACAACTATGATAAAACGCAATCTATTGTACTTGTTTCCTTATTTACCCATACAGCTTATATGATTCGGATAGCAATCCAACTTCATTAGCATTGCATCAAACACATGCTCAGGAATCAACAACTTTGGTTACATTGATTGCATACTTGATAGGCTCCTACCAAGCTTTCGTATTTCAGCAACTCTCATGCATAATATAATAAATTCACTGATAGGATGCTACCGTATATAAAGACCGTATGTGTTAACGAGTAACGTATGTTGACTAACTAAAGGTGAAACAAAACCAGATTTCCAAAAATCGATTGACCTTCTAATTGCCTAGGGAATTTGATTGATAGGTATCTATAAGGGCATGGACCCTGCTTTTACAACATAAACGCTTGAGATACTAAACCTGCTCATTTAACACCAACAAAACACAAGCCAACTTCAGCCTGCGCCTGCAGCTCTTCTAGGACCTTTACAAGATGATCCCGAGGGGTGTTTCCAGCCACCGTTTTAGCAAGCATTTTCCTCAATCTGCAGTCATGCATATAAAAAACAAATTAAAATGCATAACGATGGTACCTCTGCAAATACTTTAACAGGTCAAGTGACAGATTTATTAGCTCTTGTGCACGTTGCGCATACTAGGAACATGTTATTTTTATATTTTTTAACATCGTCAAAGTGACTTGATGAGAACTGAAACGATTCCATACTACTCTTTTCCTCAAAATTCAAGATCCATGACCTACTTTTCTGTCCAGTATCATACGTGTCAGCTTTAAGTGAAGGAGTGCACATTTTGGATTATTACTAACTACTATTAGTGATTCTCCAAACCTAGAAGTTATATATGAAATGACTTCCATCTTATACTTTCTCACCATCCAGAAAGAAATTCATTGTATGACACTAATAATCAAAACGAGATGAATGTTAAAGTTCACCGACTACCCTAACCCACCCTAACTACATGTCGCATCAGCAAATTTACATATCCTAACATGAAAATTACAAAACATTCTCCTTGACGGACAGAAGTTCAGAGAATGTGTTTATTGTATGCATATATACTTCTCGGGACAAACATATATTGATTATATGATAATTTACGATCGAAACGTATGTACCTTTGAACAACTGATGTGTCTCCGTGACCTGAGCAAACTATTAGCATGGCATTGTTAGGTAAATTGGCATAAACATCTTTTATTCTGGAATTCAAGCGATGCAGAACATCTTTCAAATCAGGAGTGACAGTGTACTTGATGCTTTTTCTACACTTGGACATATTTTTGCATGTAAGTAATACTGTCATCTCAGCAAGTTTTTTATTCAACGCCTCGTCATCCTCTGCTTGTTTCTTGTAATAGGAACTGAGTTCCGTAAATCGTGCCCATACAAAATGTACTTTGTCATTTTTTACCTGTGATCACACTAGTTAGTGTACTTCTATCTTGATAAAGGTAGAAATCTTCAAGACATGATAAACTAAAGTAAATTAGAGATTAAACATGACCCAATGCAGCAAAGTCATAAGTTGAACAGTAATCCCCATCTCTAATGGGGATATACACTACCTCTTTAATGGTTTTTGTAAGCGCTTCATCATCAGAAGAAACCGGAATAGAATGTGATGATTCTGAAGCATATCGCTTCACTATCATTATATTATCAATAAAAGATGAGGCCTTTCCAGAGTCACCCAAGACCGTAAGAAACTTTTTCCGCAAAAATGACGGAGGTCGACCAAAATCAGGTCCTGTTTCAAAATCATCAAGTTCCAGGTATGTTAGCTCAGATAAAAATTGCATTAACATGTCAGTAATTAGTCTAATGTTTCAAGATAAGATGAAGCAGAACAAATAATAGAGAGTTCAAGATCTATAATTAATAGAATCTTTTGGCAGCAAATCACTGGATACAAAGTATTTGCTAAATAGTTGGATAAAAAAAGACAATAGATAAAACAATGCAAACAAAAAATTTAGTGAGTACCATGCTTGATCTTCAAAAAACCAAGATCCATTGCAGCTTTTGCATCCTCGATGCTATCATGTCCATTCCCTGAATTTTGTATCTCTCTGGAGAGATATTTCCTAGTGAGTACACGAAGAGAAAGTTTGTATGTTCCACCACGTGACTGCTTGTATAAGACAGCAGTGTCCATCACCAAACTATGTGATATTTGTAAAGCTAATAAATCATTCTCCAATGAATGTCCAACCAGAATCGTTTCTTTATTAACAAGTTGTAGAAAATCTTCCTGAAATAAGAAGCATGGCCAGTTAATTTAAAAGCTAGCACAGCATTAAATAACTTTATCCTGGCACCTTAGGCAGCCATAAAAACTACGCGTGAGAAACATGGAAACCTGGACGTCTCTAAGAGTAGTTGTGACTCCATCCATCATCTCCTTTGTTATTCCACTATACCTGATACAGCAAAGAACCTCTTAGATACATGTCAATAATCTTCAATTGCTTTTGGAAAATACAGACAGAAAGATACACGCACAAAGAGAAAAAAAGACTTGGACACCTGGAATATCCCGGCACAATAAATAGTCACTTCATTAAAGTACAAGAGCCAGAGAAATAACAAAGGTGCCTACTGATGCAGTTCTGGCGAGTAATTCAACAACTACCAAAGCTTTGTCTTTCTAGAAAGCAAAAGTAGATATTCAGAATTTTGATACAAGGCCCAGGGTCCACTAAATCCTAATGTAGGAGGGACAAGGGACAGCACGGAGTAGCCAATATTTGAGTACTAAATACTCACCAAATATATGCATACAGATTACACACACACACACACATATGCATATACATTTGTTCATAAAGTCAATATACATAATATTACGTACATTGGCATATGCAATGATACATATGTGTGTATGCAAATGTATATGTGTAGTATGTGTATATTAACAGTAGCAAAATGGGTAGGTCAAGGCAGGTTGGGTAATGGTCAAAATGTATTCAAGTCAAAACGGGTCTTTCAAATGCATCGAGATCAGGCTGAACCAAAACACTATTTGTCTTCTAATTCTTTGAATTATATAAACGATTAATGTGATATATACTACAACAAAAACTATATAATTGAGAACTTATTTTTTATTAAAGGAATTTAGGGGGTTTATGGATTTTAATACTTTATGGCTTTATGCGGACTTACGACCCATATGACCTGTTCCAAATTTAGCTATTTTTTTATTTTACCAACTTAACCCATTTAAGATGAAGCATAACCCAGCTCGACCCCTTTATTTATAAGTAGGTCAAAAATACCACCTCCATTTGTGTAGGCATGTGTATATCTGTTGAAGCAACTTTTTTAGTTTAATCTTTTAGCAGGGTTTAAATTTCAAACTTATCTAGCACTATTCAGCATAACAAGGGAAGACAGACAGAAAGAAAAAAGAGATAGAAAGAAACTCCTCAGGTCCATTATTATATTATATTGGATGAATACGATACATATAATTAGCAATATGTAGTATTCCAAACAACCAACAGAAAGAAAAAGAAAAAAGGATGCCTAGCTCATGTGAACGTTCAAACAGAACAACGTACCTAGTGTTGTAATCAGTTATTGCATTTGATGGTTGAACCAATTTATCTAAAAGAACCTGCAAAATAAAATATTACATAAATATGCCTTGTTCATAAGAAACATATTGATTTAGTTTTAACAAGTCATATAGGTGAAGGAAAATGAAGCAAGAAGTCTACAGTCATATCAAAACTGGAACTTTTGCTTGAAATCGAGAACACTAATCATGAATCAAGAGATGATGATCACGTTGCGAAAAGGAAACTTATCATTTCAGCTATTGTTTTATTAAAATTTAATAAAAATGATACAATAACTCAATTAAAGCATGAACCAAATGTGGTTATAAGGAAACTGAAGAATTATAACCTCTCCTTTGAAATCTATAAGTGTTACTCTTGTGAGCTCGAATCCCTTGCTTGTGATACACTGATTACAGAAAGAAAAAGAAAAAACAAATAGAACTTATTTACCAAATTATGCAGAAGAGTATAAAGTAAAAACATCGCGTAAGTGGTTTATTCACTTAGTAGTTAGTTTCACATCCTTACCATTTCACAATCCACTCCCACAAGTTCATGGGAGGGCTTCCCTGATGGTGCAGGAAGAGTTGAAAGAAAACCTGCAAGTATATTCGTCAAATATCATTAAAGAATATAGCATTTGTCTGAACACTGATAGATAAATATATGAAATAGACATAATCTGATCACCTGGCTGATCGTGAATATATCCATTGTCTTCTAACTCCTTTGCTGTAAGAGTATAGTATAACAATGGAAATGGAATATCTTTCAATTTTTCTGCCAAAGTCAAATCTTCGCGGCCAGGACATGTACCTGAAAAAAAATGATTACAGTTTGATTCTAATTTCTCCATACCAATATTAGACAACTTTTTCCTTTGGTTTTAACTTTGGAACCAAAGTAATAGAGTCTTTTAATATACATTTAATGTAGCATACACATCTTATTGTTATCGTTTATTTGACCATAACCAAGATCAAGTTTACATTTAGCATCCTTAGAAGGTTTAATACCTTTATCCCATAAGTGTGTCACGGTAATCATCATTTTCTGCTAATCATAGACTTCATTCAAGTAGTATTATTCTAATTGACTTCACACACGGTACTTTGGTGTTTGGTATATTCTACAGTCTACAGAACCTATTCTAATATAATATTTATATATGTTTGGCGAAGAAAAGTGTTTCGATAGCTATCGTTACTATATTGACATAGCATGGTGATAAACAGCAAAATGTGTTTAAGCAAAGTGCTACATTATTTTGGTGGTTAAACCAGTTGATATGACGATATTCACATCAAAGTTTTGACCATATAACACTCTGTGGCCTCACTGATGTGTGCCCTATACTAAAAATAGTCATAACTAGTTTCCAATATGCATACAATATCATAGGATAACACAATTTTGAACCATGCAGAAACTGTCTAGCTACACTACCTGGATTCTGTCATTAGGGTATGCTACAATTATATGTAACTAGCATACATGGAAGGGTTTAAAAATAAACACAACCCAGTCAAACAAAGTTGCCAAAAGTTAAAAGGAAGTGAACTTATTAAATCCCGTACCAGCTTCAGATGGCTGTTCACAATTCTTTGTAATTGTATCAGCTTTCCTTTTTCTCTTGACCTTGCATGTAAGAAGTGCATCTATAGTCTGCATTCCATCTAATACACAGCTAGCACAAGAAAAAAAAGAGAGAACATTATTGCTATGAGAACGGGAATTCACAATTAGAGGTGGCAATTTGTTCCCGTTTACTTACTGAAAGGGTCAACCCGGGTTATGACTTATTCCAATAGGGTGAGATGGGTAATAAAAAAAATTGGACGGGCAAAAGGTTGCTCAAAGTGTTAACTATAATACAAACAAGTATACAACCTGCAAAATCGCTTTATTTTAAAAAATTAAATTAGTATTTACAGCTTGGTGTATCATTCATTTCATTCATAAATTTTTATAGAAGTTCTATTAAAATACTCGAGCAAAAAAATATACGAGACAACCAGACCCGGATTAGCCCATTTCAACCCATTAATAGATACACGGTTTCAATTGTTACCCAAACGCATGACCCCCCTTTTGCCACCTCTACTCAAAAGAGTAATATTGGGTAACGAAATCTGATCATGTCTAACCTAGGAGCTAGCACTGCCCTTGGGATACCACAACATTCTTTGAAGCTGTGCAACACTTTAGACTGTGATAGATAGACTGCTGCATCAAGGCCAGGGACACAAAGCATAACCACTTTTGGAATCAATGGTTTGTTCTGCATATGAGAAGAAACTTATTCAATATATTTATAATGGAAAGTACTCACACTCCCAAAATAACATATTAATATTCAATAAAAAGATGTTAAGCTTAATAGACTTATAACACTTGAAATAGAGAAATGCTTGAAACAAGTAGATAGAAACAAAACAAGTGATGAATGCATCCATATTTGATATCATCTTACTTGTATCACATATTGTAGACAATAAGTGAATTAGACATGTGATAACAAAAATAAACGAGCAGAGTAAGAAGTTTTAACCTTAATGAAAACCCAGGAAGGCATGTAGCCATCAGCAAGCACCCACGTGACAAGCCCCTGAACATCCTGTGATAGTAACATATAAAATCGTTAACAGCTAAAACCTCTACAAACAGTTTGAGTAAATATCAAAAACTCACTTCCAAATTCAAAGTGGAGTCGGCTTCCGGGGTCTTAAACTCAACACTTGCTTTCGCCTGCAGACATCAAAACTTGTCAATGTCAAAATTCGTTTAGAACCATTTTGTATCTCTTTAGGAGAGTATATAATCACTTTTTTGAATTGATTTCTCAAAGACAAATTTCTATATAATGCTACCGAACACCCTACTCATATACATCGAGACATTTAGGTCATTTGTACCAACATTTACATTTACATTATTATATATGAGTCGAGTATTTTTATACAAACGTTTAACATTTGTAATCTCATACGCAAAACACCCTCTTATTACTGAAACTACGATTTTTATTTGAAGAAATACTATAAAGCATTAAGAAAAATAAATCAAGAACCTGTGGGCCGTAAATATCATAATAAGAGTGGTTTGAAGAAGAATCGGTATTTGTGTCTTGTGATTGATTATTATTCACCGGATAAGTCATTCTTCAACGGTTTCTATCACAATTCAACCGGAGGAGGGGTTTCTTTTAAATGCGCCAATGTTTGTTTCAATTGGTTTTCTCTTCTCTCGTCTTTGTAAAACCTAATGTGTTAGTTATAAACGTAGTTTTTTCACCAGCGATCCGCTATGAGCGTGTGACTTTACTTTAAGGACTAAGTTTGTAACGGAATGATAACTCGGGGATTATTTTCGTATAGTAAGTTAGTTATTAAAGACTAACTTTGCAAATAACTGATAACCTCAAATACAATTTTCGTAAATTGTTTCTGGAAATTTTTATGAAAACAGTCATTGAGTTAGCGTTTCGTTGCAAAGTTAGTCATTAAATACTAACTTTGCAACGTACCGATAACCTCAAAGACTATTTCCATAACTTGTTGCTACTGTTCATACTCTCACATTTTACTGTTCGTTATTTTATTATTGTTTTTTTGTCATTTTACTTAACGAAACCTAACTACTCTTCATAAATGTTATGTTGATATAATAAAGGAAAATCTTTTTTTTCAAAATAGAACGGTTAAGCTTTTTGGTTGATTGAAAAGTCAAACTAGAAAATATAAAGTCAATATTAACTATTTTTGTGTTTTAAGTAAAATAAGTGAAAAATCATATTTTTCAAGCGAGGATTTTCACTCACGTGTAACGACGGTGTTTGTATATGATAGTATTGTAAGTGTTGTAAGATTATTATTTTCTAAACTAAGATCGGCTTTGTTGAGTAAATTATAAAATATTGCCGAGTATATAAAACAACTACTACATTACATGAACGACAAATTAAACTCAATACTTTAGAAACAATTGAAAAGTTACGTTGAAGTAAATTATTAGCTACATCTTGAACAATTCAATGAACATAAACAATACATATGCAAGTAGATCGGGGCATGTATATTGACAAAACCATAAACATTAGAAAAAACACCTCAGTTCATGAGACCCATAAAGGCATGAACATAATAACAAACATTACATTTTCCATCGAGCATCAAATTTTCATCAACACATTTAAAACACATAACTATAACATATAAAATTTCGGCAAAGAAAGACAAATGAAGTTTGGACGTGAACCATTACAAAAACTGATATTATTATCGAGCAACTTATTCGTGTTTAGAGCATCAGTTAGTTTGTTGGAGTATGCTCACGTCATAATAAATAATGTACGGCTGGATACATGTGAGCCTATGGGGTAACACACATATACACTGAGGTACCACTTTATATATCGTAATTATTGTATTTGCGGTATATAATAAGCTACGTATGCGAGATAAATATAGGGCTTCTAATTAACTAATCTTGCACTTAGTTTACTGGACTAGAGCAACAAATGGGCAAGCTCATTTTGGGCCTTAAGGTGGGCTGCCTAAGGACTGAAAAAAGGAGAGATTTAATTCTTAATAGTACCAATTTATTTGGTCAAATCTTGTAATTAAGATATAACAACTTACCAAAAATCCTCCTCTCCATTCTCCTTTATGTAACTCACGCCACAAACACAAATAAAAAGGGTTTTTGTTTTCTTGATTAGTCACTTTGATTCTTGTTCATTCAAAGTCTAATCCAAGGTTACAGGTTTAAGGACTAGCATCCAGGAGGTATACGGTGAAGTGTAGTGTGGATATTTATAGAGGTGATCTACTTTGGTCACTTGGTTTATTGGATAGATCATGTACAAGATAAGGTTGTTTTTTGATTCTACTGATCACGCTGCAAAGGTAATAATCCTTGTTATTTATTTGATTAATCATATGACTCTATGGATCCGTTGATTGGTGTTTTATCCTCTGTGTTTAATTGTTAATAATATGTTATTTTATTATCAAAACACTAGCAGTGGTATCACGGGCCATCATATGATATCATATGATTATCATGTATGCGTATAAATGGCTAAAAACGCGTGTTTTTTATGGATTCAAAAGATATTTATTAAAACAGCCTAGGGCTTATTTTTCTAAATAAATTAGACCCTTAAGAGGTCTTATGATCTGTGATTTTTGATACCATAGCCATTTGTTATGCATGCTTTAATTGTTTTAGTTATCGGGTACGTGTAAAATGGATTAAATCGCGTTTTTCGGTTCGATTCATGAATTAATTTTTTATCAGTCGTTGGGGTAATTAATTCAGTAATTATATGATAATTATAAGGTCTTAAAATCGGTGTTTAATTCTAGTTAATTTCTTTCTTTGATTCGTTGGCTGACAAGTTATTTCTTGTTATTTACTTTGTTTCCATGGCAAATACATGCATGTTTGGCCATAGACTTAGCCAACACCTTGTTAACATATGATATTATGGTATTATTATGTTTCGTATGCAAATCCGATGAAAACCTTGACCATTTGTGACTTGATTCGCTAGTATTTGCATTTAATTTTTAGTTTTGGGTTTGCCATTGTTTCAGCTTATTTTGTATGTTTTTAATCTTTGTTGTAGCCATTGTTTGGGTGCATTACAGTAGTTAGATGATAGGTAAAGTGTATTTAGTCATCAAAATATTGTAACCGATGCTTGGATTCGAATGGCGAAAGAGTTAAAGGCATAAAGTCAAATTCGAAGTTGCTAGAGTGACTTCCACTAAAAATGGATTTCTCGGAGTTCTGTCAGGGGTTAGAAGCCTAAATTTTTTGTGTAGGTTCACAACTCATATGGATACAATTTCTTCAACTAGAGCTCATTTTGGGGAAGACTCCTTCTAGGAGTTTCAGGCCCATGAAGACAGTTTAAATTTTCTGGCAGATTTGGGCATCTCGTTCACTTGGGGTTCCACTTGCTCTTGATAGCTCTTGGAGTAAGTAGGAGCCCTACGTGTGGTTGTTTGGTTAACCCTTAGTTGGCCTCTTGGTTTTCGTGATGGCTCACGAGACCAAGCATAGTTTTTTTTATCGGTTGAGGCTTTGCATACTTGTTGTTGTGTTTGTTTTGTTTGCTTTTATATATGTTTGGAATGTATATAACTTGCAAATATTTTTATAAAACTAAAAATAAAACACAAACCAATTTTAGAAACTAAATCTTTGATTTAGTTTAAAGTTTAAATATGATTTGAAACTAAATCTTTGTTTTTATAAATAACACTTAATTTGTTATGCTTATTATTTAATTTATGTATTGTTCAACTAATATTTATTCCACTTAGGTTATATATTAGTCTTTAAAATAGACAACTCGATACACATAAAAATAAAACAATGACTAGACTTAAGTTAAAAATAGTTTTTAACTTGTGCTACGAAGGATGAATGCATGCTTCCTCGTACACACTTTTGATCACGTATTTATCAAAACTAATACCCGTCATAAATTTAAGTCGTGTCGTCCAATTGATTGAGTTCACCTGCAATTACTTTTTGCTTTGCGTGAGACGTAGGTGAATTGTAACCCAGGGTGATCATTCTTTATACGTGAGACCTAGACATATTTTCACAGTTCTCAAATTGGATGACTTAATCGAGTTAAGCGGGTGAGATCCTTAACCCGAGGCAAGGATGGGACTAAACATGTCAGTTTGACATTAGTTACTCGATTACTAATGTCACGAGTCCCATATGGTCTAAAAATTACACAGGTTTTTGCAATTGGTGAACGTCACCTACCTATTGAATCTATCATTGCTAGCAGATCAACTGATGTGATGGTGGAACCTCAGTGAGGATCTTAGCCTTTCATAAAATTAATTGTTGTATATTATATACAAGGGTAGTTAATTTTAAAAGGATAACTATCAAAAATACTAAATTGAACTTTGTAATTTCTATTAATGACATTTATGCAACACAAATCGTAAACAAAAGTTTGTTTCCTTTCTTTGTTAGAGGAAGGCAAACTAAGTCTTCTTTCTTTGTAAGAAAAAAGACTTATTCATATCCTTTCTACTTGTATGAGAAAGCTATAATAGGAACACTTAAATTTTCCAATCCTAGTCAAACTCCAAGCACACTTACTCGAGAAATCGTATTCTCTTGTAAAAGTCAAACGGTTTAGTATGGTTGCACATCTTATTTGGATTGCTAGAGAACATGTTTTCTATAGCCACCAAATGATACATCTATTAGGGTACATGGCACTTGCACACACCTCTGTACAGACCTCTGTACGGTATATAGCTCCTGCACACACCGCTCGAACAAACAAAGAATACAAACAAGTCTTACAGAAAGTAAATGCGGAATATAATCGACATAAGATATAACGTGGTATCCACGACTAGGATAGTCGTGGCAGTCCACGGATCAAACCAGAGAGATATTATTAAGCTCTGAGCTAAACTGCTCAGGCTCGTGCCAAACTACACGATCGTACTAAACTACACGCCCGTGCTAAACTGCACGCCCCGTGCTAAACTACACGGCCCGTGCTAAACTGCACGAGGTACAAACACACACACACACCTAGATCCAAGTTTACAATTACAATGAGAGGGGTATTTATAAGTGTGAAACTCATTTTCAGTTTACTTATTCTACCGATGTGGGAATGGGTTCGCACCCAACAATCCTCCCCTCAAATCCAGTACTACAATGAGCATCCCTTCTAACGATACAAGACGCAACATGTTCTAGAGTCGCTGGACCACCTGTCCCACTCTATGTGAATGGCGTGATCTGCTCTACCTGAGCTATCGTTGAATCTGGATTAACTTAAGGTTGCGCCACCTGCACCATCACATCGGGGCCTATATCAGCCTTCACAACTCAACAATATCCCACTTGGATGCTGATCACTTCACTTCTCTCCATCTCAAGTAATCTTTGTAAACTTCGAACCAACTTTCCTTTAACAATGCTACCGCTCTAACCTTTCTGTATCGCCAAACATACAAAACACACTACACCAACCAAACGCAGTGCTAGGAGTCTTTTGATACAAGGTATCCTGAACTAACATCATTAAACTGGGAATAACCTCTCTCTGGTAAGACACCATCCTCCATTATTAATTCATTCGGAGGCCAGTTAAAGCTGCACAGAACTTTAACTTCTCTTTCATCACCAATCTGGTGAACATCTCTGCAAGGCTCTTCGTTCTAAGAATATTCAACTAAGATAAGGACCCTTCACTTATCAATATATGAACAAGCTTTGCTCAACTGCAAACCTTTAGATTCTTCACAAGATAAATCGAACTCTTAGTATCTTTGTCATAGTATTAAATACTTTCAGCCTGATCTTGGTCTAACTTCTTAAGAGACTTATTCAACCATTTCAACTCTCTTCTTGCTTATGTAACTACCATAAACTAGACTTTTATAGTTAAAATAGTGATACTCTTTTGTAGTCCAGACTCCCACTCGACTGTTGTTATACC
Organism: Tanacetum coccineum; assembly: GCA_026074375.1. Lineage (NCBI taxonomy): Eukaryota > Viridiplantae > Streptophyta > Magnoliopsida > Asterales > Asteraceae > Tanacetum > Tanacetum coccineum. The sequence continues at coordinate 27,862 of BQNB010086764.1, forward strand.
AATGGTAAGCACATAACCAAGCACTTGCTTCTCAGAGCATCTATCCTTCATCTTGAACACTAAGGGCAACTATCACTTAGGCTTGTTGAATTCTTCCATGTCGGAGCCTGCGACCAACATTTCATCAACCTTTAATAGTTGTCTAATGCAGGATGAACTGTAACATCCGAGAATTTTCGAAATTTTGAATGATGATTTCCGTCGTTGACTTTTAGGGTCTGGCTTGACTTATAAGAACG
>BQNB010086765.1:0-28100 GCA_026074375.1 Tanacetum coccineum
TGATTATGATTGTTGTTTCCATGAAGTAATACCCCATATTAGCTTCCGCTGCTATATTGTAAAAATGGGGGTGTTACAAATAAGGCAAAATAAGCCAAATTCTGAATAAAAAAAAGTGATGAAGTGAAAGAAATGTTTGTTACCTTTATGGATAAAATGGATTATGATTTTATTATAAACCTTTTTCAGCAAATACAAAAATACTATCACTAAATAAATTACCTCTTTTAATGTTTATGTTTGGTGCTTACGCCATGTTAGTGATGTATAGTTTCATGTACAAGCCTATGGTAATTTGAACATTTTATGACTGCGCGTATGAGTGACTTCCGTTTACTATCCATTTCACTAAATTGAGCGAGTGTGAAGATAATCTTATCTATAAAATTTGTGAGTTGCTTTGTCGCGTTATCTATGCTTGTGATCATTAATTTGTTTTTATTAAAACGAAATACGTTCGCTTTGATTGCTTGAGGGCAAGCAATAAGCGAAGTATGGGGGATTTGATAACGCTCCAAATATACATAAAATATCTCTCGAAAACATATGGAAAATATATATTAATGCATGAAATATTGCATATTTGGTTGTTTGTTTGTATAATAATTGTTTCAGGATCGAGAATGACGAAAAGAACTAAGAGTGCAAAGATATTCCGTTAAATACGCTAACGGGCGTCAATGGAAGGATCTAGAGATGAAGAATTAATGAAAAGAGCCAAAGTGCGATGCACTTTTATGAAGTGCGACGGTTTTCAAAGAGGGTTAAATGCAATTTAATTAATTGACCAAGTGCGGCGCACAATTTTACAAGTGCGGCGCACTTCTCCTGCAGTTACTCCCAAATCATAAATGATTGCAATGATTATGTAACTCTTTACTCCCCAAATTTTAGCAACTGATGCACCATCCTTAAGTATAAATAGAGCATGATTTTGGAGGAAAAAAGGCATCCCATTCTTCACAAGCATCTCTCAAATCATTTCTAAGTTACTATGGAATTTTCTTAGCAAAGTTATAAGGAAGTTCTTGGGAAAGGTTGAAGTATTCTTTGAATCTTCATAATTTCTAGGTTATAGTCATATCGGAGGAAGAAACTCAGACCAAAGATGGTGGAGAAGAAGTATTACTTGTTGTAATTCCGGTTAAACTAGTGTTTAGATCAAGGAAGTTCTTGTAATAAGCCATATCATTTTCTTGTGGAATCGGTATAAACACGTTATCCTTATTGAATATAATGTTTTCTGAATCTATGATGCTTGTTATGTGTTTGATTGCTATGAATATGGAGTAGTCTTTTATATTTATTTGGGCTAATATAGATAATGATATGAACAAGCCTTAATGTTTTGCTTATGAATGTGATAATGATGAATTCGATGTTCAATTATCCGGTTACTTGTTCTATGTTTGATTAATCATACTTAGTGGATATAGGTCGAAAGATTCCACCAATATGTTTACATTTCGCATTGTTTGTCTATGACAATTCGATATTAGTCTTGTGAGAATTGACTAATAAAACGTATATCAAACCGGATAAGAAAATGTTTAACACTTAATCATATGTCTAACGAACTTGATTAAGGTATTTTATCATCATCACTTTCATACTTGAATCAATCTTAATGCATTTTATATATTAAAGATTAAAGGCCAAAAGAATTCTCTAACATATGATATAGATAATTGTTTGAATGATTACACATCTATTCATACTTTTATGCTTAAATTCATGCTTGCTTGATTTTATGGTTGTTCATCACCATTATTCCTAGTCCAAATAAATATCATTTTAACATCTTGAATTAAACCTTTATCTTTAGATCATGAGAGTCTATAAGATAACCTTTTTTTCTTAAAACATCCCGACTTTACTTAGAATATACCAATCCCGTGGAACAACCTGGTCTTACCTAAAAGATTATACTACATACATGGGTTATACTTTGACCCGTGTGTTTTCGTTTAATTAATCGGTATTTTCAGTCTTATAAATTTTTCGAAACCCATCAGCAATAAACAATAAAGTTCTCAGGTCTTTCAGGTAAAGCCAAGATATGTGCACTATCTGCTTCAATAACTAAAAAGCGGCTTCTTGTTTGTCACCCCAATCAAACTTGACCTTCTTCTGGGTTAACTTGGTCATTGATTTGGCGATCTTTGAAAATCCTTCAATGAATCTTCGATAATAACCGGCAAGACCTAAAAATTGACGAATCTCCGTTGGAGTCTTAGGAGATGCCCCATCTTTAATAGACTCAATCTTGGCAGGATCCACATGAATGCCATTACTATCAATCACGTGACCGAGGAACTGTACTTTGGGAATCCAAAATTCACACTTAGAAAATTTGGCATACAACTCCTCATTCTTAAGAAAATCTAAGATTAACTTAAGATGCTCTTCATGCTCTTGCTTGTTCTTTGAGTAGATTATAATATCGTCAATAAAGACAATGAAAAATTTATCCAGATATGGCTTGCACACCCGATTCATGAGATCCATAAATACAGCTGGTGCGTTCGTCAAACCAAATGACATAACTTGAAATTCATAATGGCCATAACGAGTTTTGATTGCGGTCTTCGGGATGTCTTCTTCACGAACTCTCAGTTGATGATAACCCGACTCAGGTCGATCTTCGAGTAGACACTCGACCCTTGAAGTTGATCGAATAAATCGTCAATTCTTGGAAGCGGATAACAGTTCTTCATCGTTAGCTTATTCAATTCTCGATAATCAATGCACATCCGGAATGATCTATCCTTCTTCGACCGGAGCTCCCCAAGGTGAGGAACTGGGTCTTATAAAGCCTTTGTCAAAAAGTTCCTGAAGTTGATCCGATAATTCTTTCATATCGGACAGAGCTAATCGATAAGGAGCCCGTGCTACAGGTGCAACACCAGGTACCAAATCAATTTGAAATTCCACTTGTCGAGTTGGTGGAATACTTGAAAAGTCCTCGAGAAATACTTCGGGAAAGTCTTAAACAATTGGTACGTCTTCAAGTCGCTTCTCCTCTGACTTGTCTTCAGCCTTCTTTACGGTAATATGTGCCAAAAAGACTTGACATCCTTTCAGCAAATACTTTTGAGTTTTGGTGCACGAGATGATGTTTAATCGAGACTCGTGTCCATTGTTGCTTCCGTGACCACGAACAATTAAGATTTCATTCCCAAAGGTAATACGAACGATCTTCTCATCACAGACGATCACGGCATGATACTTCGATAACCAATCCATGCCAATTATGATGTCAAAACTACCAAGTTCTACGGGCATTAAGTCGATGTTGAATGGATGATTTAAGAAGTTTAAAGTGCAACCCCGTATGATAGTATTAACTCCAATTATTTTTCCGTCGGCTAGTTCGACATCATAATCATGGTGCAGTTGGGACGATGTCAATTATGGAACTAAATGTACTAGACACAAAACTCCTATCGGCACCAGTATCAAATAGGATAGAAGCATAGCGGTTGTTTAGGAGGAACGTACTCGTGACGACATTGAAGCCCACTACATAAGCCCTTGATGTTGCTCCACCGTTCCCATATTGGTTTCCACTGTTCTTATTTTTTAACTTAGGGCAATCTTTCTTTAAATGCCCCTGAACTCCACATTCAAAGCAAGTGACAACCCTCTAAATCGCCCCGGGGACTCTCTGGTTGTTAGCAGTAGCAGTTGAACCTTTATAGTCACGGGCCAGATGGTCAACTTTCTTGCAGTTGTTGCACCAAGGAGCACACTGCCCATTGTGATGGTAGTTGCATTTTGTGTACAGAGGTAGAGATCCACCATATTCTTTCTTCTCACCAGGCACAACAGTGTAAGCCCTGGCTACATTTTTCCTTTTGTGAGGCTGTTGTTGAGTGTGGTTGTTTCTTGAGTTGTCATCAAGCTTTCTTTTGTTCTCAGCTTACCTTTCAGCAAATGTACGGATCTTCTGATCCATTAGTTTAGTAGCAAACTCAATTGCATCCTGCATTATTTTTGGCTTGGATGCCATCACACTTCCTTGAATCATGTCGGGAAGTCCACCAACATACTTCTCAACCTCATCAGATTCTTCAAGAAACATTCTCCCACACATCAATGCTAACTCTTAAAATCGTTGTGTATAGCTCACAACATCAGTATCCTTAACCTTCAGGTTCCAGATTTTAATTCAACTTCTTGAGTTCACTTCTTGGGCAGTACTTATCAGTCATCGTCTTTCTTAATGTTTTCTAAGTCATTCTATATGCAGCATCATGACCAACAATATTGACATGGGAATTTCACCATGTCGGAGCACTACCAAGAAGAGTACATGTAGCAAACTTGATTTGGCATCGCAACGGTGTAGTTGCTGATGTGGAGTACAGATTCCATCTTCTCAAACCACTAAGTCAAACCAATGACTCCTTTAGTACCCTTGAAATTAAGAGGTTGGCATTTCAGGAAGTCACTATAGGTGCACTCACGAGTAGTGCGCTCTGTCCTTCTGCCACTTCCAGAATCATGGCTATCATTACCATTGTCACTGCTTCTATGTGCTTCATACTCAGCCAAAGCATCCACAACGCCTTGGGCTATCAGTGCCTTAATGGAAGCATCAGTCATAGGGGTGGTTGTTTTCTTTGGCGGCATTTTCTTCAAAATCACAAGAAAATATAATACATGTTAGATTTCATACAATCATAAACGCGACATAACATATGCATAATAAATAAAATGAGATCACAACGCACAGGAAATATACAACCGAAGTGAGATCAACAATGACATAAATAAATCGACATTCATCCATAACAATATCGATCACATACAAGATAGTTTTGGTTACAAAATGACCATTACAATTAGGTTACAAAATGAAAAATACGATCCTAAAGCCATGCTAGTTGGAAATTACCCATAATACTTAGCATGCTATACAAAATAGCTAAATGATGAAACAAGATCCTTACAGCCTACTAGCTGGGAGTTACCCATAAAACTTAGCAGGCTATACAGGATAGCTAACAATCATACAATACTAACAACTACTACCAGCATCAGCTGGTCCATCCTGGTGTCCTGCATCTCTGGTGCGTGCTCGGTCTCAGCCTCTAATGCATGAATGCGTCCAAAAGCTGTAGTCACTAAATCACCTGCATCTTGTCTCTGCCACTCCATCATGTCGTGCTGAGTCTGTAGTGTTCTAACCTGAGCCTCTAATGTCCTGATACTAGCCTCCAAAGCCGTGCTCCTATCCTCTGAACGAGACCATGCCTGTCGGGCATAAACAGCCTCTCGCTCATAAGAAGAAGCCATGAAGTGAAAGTATCGCCTCTCTCTCGTCAGCAAGGAGATCTAAGCTCTTGTTAGGATTTCATTTTATGTGACAACATTATGGAATTACCATAGTTTAATATAGTTCCATACGCAGGGACTAGAATAGTCATTATTGTATAGTTGTGAAGCGTATAAGCTATATATATCCCACCAAGACTTTCATGAAGGGGTTGAGACTTTTGTATTCATTTTCACTTCTCATAATATTACACGCATTTGTTTCTCTCTACACTCTCACTAGAAATGATTATCTTGTGGTTTGAGTTTCCCCTAACCACCAGATCTATGATTCTTTAACTATGTCGATTGATATCACGAGCCTTGGTTTCATTCTTGGGTCGGTTTAATTTTTTATGGTCGTTTAATTTTTTATGGTCTGGTTGATGGTCTTAAATCTGTCACTTTATTGTGTATGTTATTTTGTGGTTGTGACAGCTTATGTAGGCTTATATTTAAGCTGTTAAGTCATGTGATGTTGAATATTTTGGTTTCGTATGTTACTTTTTTTTGTTTCGCATGAATTTTTTATACAAGTCATATTTTTGCTGGTCTTTGTCTTACAGTCCATGTCAGTCCCACTTTCTTGGTTTAGTAAAATACTCAAAAGTCCAATCTTATACACTACACGGTCTCAGATACTTCTTTGTTAAGCTGAGATAACATTTTTTTTGGCACTTTTTTTGAGTCATTTTAGGAGGTTTCTATCACCTTTTGAGGTTTCGAAAGATTATTATGCTTCATAGCGGTTTGCCAAAAAAAAAAAAAAACAGATCTATATTTTCTGCTTATAGTAATGACAGTTTTGTTTGTTTGGCAAAAAGACAAAATGACAGCGGTTTGGTTAAAGTAGCTACGGCGGTTTGCTTAAACCTCCACCATAGCGGTTTACTACAGGTTAAGCAGCGGTTTGCCCTTTTCAAGGTGTATCTAAACGTTATGCTGCCCGTTTGACTAGTCAACGGCAGTTTAGTCGCAGCGGTTTGACTAGTGTGGTAGCGGTTTGGTTAAACCACCACCATAGCGGTTTGATACCAGCCAACAGTTTGGCGTACATCGGTTTGCTCAAACTTAGTCAACAGCGGTTTGGTCCAAAAGTCAACAGCGGTTTAGAAAACACAACCCAACCGAGTCAACTCGGTATTTACCGAGTTGACCTGGGTCAACTCACTGAGTCAAGTCAAAAATGAAAATAGAAATGAAGAACGAGGACAGACTCGAAACATTAACTGCAAGTCTACAACATCAACAATACCCCATCAATTCTACAACATCAACAACAGATCGACAACGACGTCACATATCACAACACAACCAAATCCAACTATATCCTAAACACATCTCAATCATCAGCCAACAACAACAAACCCTCGTCTTACCTAATCCCATCCTCCTCAATACATCATCACAACTACATCAAATCACATCTTCAATTTCAGTGACTCGAATGAACAAAAACATTAATCTCAGAAAGGTTCAACCTTTTGATACAAATCTTTTAAAGATTTTTGTTAGGTTTGAACCATGATCATCACCGATCTATAAGAAAAATACACCTTCTCTTTTTTATTCGAAAATTAAAGAAAGAATATTAACAAGATTGTTATATCCATTCTTTGTTTCGATTCAAGGCACGGAAACAAGAAGAACACCTACCCGAGACCTTCATAAAGATCTGAAAGCTGAAACTTCTTCTTCATTCAAGACTTTCTATGATCAAGAAAGTGACACGCTTAAAAGCTAAAGAGAAGTGTTTTTGTTTTTTCGTCTATGATTAATAAATGGAGTTATTAGATCGGCTAGCATAAGCAAGAAAAGGTATTTTGTTTGGTTTATCTAAGATGGAAGTGAGAAGATAGAGTCATGTCAGATCTATTTCTTATTTTTGCGAAAGAGAAATATGGGGGGCGGATGGAAGAGTGTTTAGGGTTTGTGTTAAAGAGAAAAATCAGGGTCTTGTGATGATTATATACCAAATATTATAGACCGGGTCTCTATATAGTCGAGTATGATACAAAATTGTGATGGACGTGGGGTCTTCGTATAACAAAAACATTATATGGGCTGACTTTATCATTTTGGGTTGATGAGCCGATTATTAAGGTAATGCAAATGCCTTGAGCTCAATTTTGTTTATCCGAAAATTGATATTATAAGGCTTGATGAGATAATTGTAGCGCTTATTTGGATTATGGTTATAATCGGGGTTTATAATGACAATGTGACAGGATTAATTTTTTCGAGACCGGGATCGATCATTATAAAGAATCATTAGAATTTAAATTTTAATGGCTAGATTTGGTATTAATTTTTTAAATGACTATGGAGTCGATTGGGTATCACTTATTTGAGACTGAATTTAAATTTCATGATGGCGTGTACTTATTTTATCTTGATGTCGGGGTTGGTTAGATGCATGACTTTTAATCATAACTTGCTCGAGCATAAGATTTAAGTTGAAGACTTGGGTTATCTAGTTACCAGCAGTCGGGGTGGATAGTTGAAGACCTGGATAACTATCACTTAAAGGAGTTACGTTGTAGTACTCAGTGTCACACGCAGAAGACGATGTGGATAGTTTCAAGAGGTGTTGTACTTTTTATGCCTCTTAGTTGAGTGTATAGAGTACTTAGAGATTTGATTGGAGCACAAATTCTCTACACCGTTCTTCTAACATTAGTGCAAGCTTAAGTCACAAGAACGAGGAATTCTACTTCAGTTTCAAGTTTGGTATATCGAGTTTACTCCATCAGTGGTTACTTCAAATAGCCTACAAATAAGTTGGTAAAAAGATAGTCAGAGAGAGTTTATGAGTGGAGATTTGATCAGCAGTTGATTCTCACGGGATAGATGTGAGCTAATTTATTCTTCTTACAAGATTTCAAGTATATGTGCGTACAATGTTTTGCTAATTCTGAGGTATCAAAACCAGCAAGGGGGAAGGAGACATACATCTGAACGCACAACGAGTACACGTGACGAACTTCATACCTTTTTTTTCTTATTTTAGGTCATTCCGAGAAGACATATGTCATAACCGTAGAGAAAATTAGTGTTTTAACTCGTGGCTTTTGGTGTATTATTCCAACTACATGGGGGAAGAGATGTAAGAAACAGTTTCTGATGATAAAAGAGGTACACAATGGTATGATGATTCCTCTAGATAGTCAGTATCCTGCAGGAAGAAATGTGTTCATCCGGGACTTAGTTGACTTTGGTGTTATCATTTCGACTACTTGGAGGGTTTAATTGTCTACATCCGGGACTTAGTTGACTTGGGTGTTACAAGAAATATCATCATTATCCTGAAGGAAGGAATGCGCACGTCCGGGACTTAATTGACTTTGATGCTACGATTTCGACTTCATGAATGGGATAGAGTGTGTACTTCGGGTTTTTGGGCTTCATACAATGAGACTGGTTGCATCTCTTCAACTACATGGGGGAAGAGATATCTTGATACTTTTGGTATGCATTACTTGAGCTTCCAGTGGGAAGAAATGTGAGAAGAATTATTCAAGCGTGAGAAGATACGTTGCTGATCTATTTGATGATCCCCCGAACGGATAATCACTAAGCTTATTATTAAAGAAGCAGTAACATTTGATGTGGGTATCCTACTAATTCCGCTGTGCACTTAATCATTCTAAGCTTGTAATAAAGCTTTGAAACTGCTTGAGAAGAAGATTGTCGGTTTGGGGGGAAGCTATTAAAGCTTCAAAATGAAGAATATGTGGCATGAATTAGGGGGAAGCTAATTCAGAAGCTTCTCCTTAACCAGAAGTGTATGGGTTACTTAGTTCCATACCTACTACAGTATTTCTCCTACAAGGTACTATAAAGATGATTCATGTTGGAGTGCAGACTTGAAGTCAAATGAAAAGCAGATTCTAAAAAACTTCGACATGACCCTGTGTTGTTGGAAATGAAGATTTTTTCAAGGCTAATGCAGCTCTAATTCAGTAACTTCGAGATGACCAGAAGTGTATGAAGAAAGTTAAGCATTCAAGTAGATCAAAGGCCGCTAAAGACATCGATCATCAGCATTCGAAGCTTCATGGAAGTTCTTGTTCTTAATCATTATGTACTTGTTAGGAAAATATTATAAGTAATTTTGTATATCGTCCCATAAGGGAAGATTGTTAGGATTTCATTTATGTGATGACATTACGGAATTACCATAGTTTAATATAGTTCCATACGTAGGGACTAGAATAGTCATTATTGTATAGTTGTGAAGCGTATGGGCTATATATACCCCTCCAAGGCTTCCATGGAGGGGTTGAGACTCTTGTATTCATTTTCACTTCTCATAGTATTACACATATTTATTTCTCTCTCTACACTCTCTCACTAAAAATGATTATCTTGTGATTTGAGTCTCCCTGACCACCAGATCTATGATTCTTTAACTATGTCAGCTCTCATCAAAGCTCGGTCATCCTAAGCGTCCTCATCACGCACATAGAGCTCATGAGCATCCTGCCTCTAAGTGGTAGCAAGATCTGTCACCCTCTCATTGACCTCCTCCATGGCGGTTATCACTCTACTCTCAAAAGCTCGGATACTAGCATCCACGGTATCAAAAAATCCGTAGTCAACCCTACGAGCTAAAGTATGTCCCGTCTGCCTAGCGACAACAATTGTTGAGCTCTCTCCGACCTCAAACCTAGAATCGAGAGCAGTGAGACATAACCTCTTCTGAAACGGCATATCCGTCTTAAGAATATCACTCCTATGATTAGTAGATGATAACAACAAGGGTGGTGATGGTACATGTGGTGGTGATGCAGCTCTCAACTGAATCATGGCTGCTCTGTAGCCTAGTGGTGCCTCGGCATAGGTAGGGCTAATATTTAGAGGTGGGATGGGATCCTAGGGAGTGCGGATGATAGTGGTGATAATGGAGATGGTGGTGGTGATGGAGGTGTAGGTGCAGAAGCAAATTCTATAATTAGTGCCTCAGTAGATGTTGCCATAGGTGGCTGGAGTCTGACAGTCTTTCGTGCCCTACGGAGACGTGTCTGAGAAAAAAGGACCTTAGTCCGAGGTGATCTGGGTGGTGGTGGTGTAGGAGCAGACTCGTCGATCTCAAATGGTTCTGTTTCCTCAGCTGAGAGGACAAGGTCAATAACAGGTAGTGCAGTAGAGTCGGCTGGAGCTAGATGCTCCTCCTCCTCATCCTCGTCCCCCTCCTCCTCCTCATCATCATCATCATCCTCGGAGGACTCCTCCTCCTCTTCATCATCATCTCCTCCATCGGCAGGATAGTCAGCGAGATCCTCCTTAAGGTCCTCCTCTAGGTCTCCTCCAAAGGATGGGAGTCAGCAACATAGCCCGGTGATAAAGCGGTGGGTGAAGCATCAGCAGGTAGAGGTTGATCATCAACCGATATCTCATCGTCAGCTGGAGCCACATACTCCGGATACTCAGGACCAGGTACATAGTCTGGTGATGGTTGGTGCTCGGGACCAGGCACATAGTCCGGTGATGGTGGTGCCTGCTCCAGAGACTACGGTGCCTCCTCAGGTGCCTCAAACTCAACTGGATCCATCAAATGAAAACCCCATGGTGGTAAGTTCTAATCAGAAGATATAGATGTATAGGTGACTGTGGATGAAGACATGACTGTTGTAACAATAAAATTAACTTATATAAGTATAATGTATAAGGCATGTAAAGTAATATACGTAATATAATATAAATACGTATATAGATCATGTAAGCAGTCAATGTAAACAAATAGTGTATGTATGTCCGTGAAAAACTTTTGTATGATGCAATGTTTGAAAACGGTTATAGTCCAACTAAAATATTTAACCTGGTTCTCTATAACCTTGGCTCTAGATACCAATCTGTAACACCCCTAAATTGGGTCACATCAAAATAAGGGTCCAGGAGTGTTACTTCATTGATCAATAGCACAAGATATAAGATAACGACCTCTAAATGAGTCGTTTTAAAAATGATACATTGGATTTAACTGAAATGTTGTTACAAAAGCTCCATGCTTAAATTGTTCATCCAAGAAAATGTAAAGATTTGGATACATAACAAATATCCCCAAATGTAATGCATTTAAATCTCTATTTCAATATGAATCCAAAATGATGACCCCAATGTATCCAAGTTCTTGTACTTTTATTGACTTGAGAAAAACATGCTTTAAAACATCAACATAAAGTTGATGAATTCACAAGTTTAAGTAATGTATAAAGCAGGACTACAAGATTTCAAGTGCACAATAATGTAACACATACAATATCACAAAAGTAATTACGAATGCACTAAGCTCATGACACTGAAGCTACAACATGTATGTACTTGCAATTTAATGCCAATAATGTGCCCGTGTAGATGTTCAACCCGCAACATCCAAATTTGAAATAGTATACGTCCGTTATTTTGGTACCGCCGAAACTAGTGAGCGCTACTCACTCGAACGGGGATGTCAATCCCAAATAGATCTATTTATAACATTCGCGCTTACAACGAGTAATTAACAGTTCATGATTCATGGGCATAGTCGGTTATCGCTACTTAGGCAAACTCGTAATTTATTTAAAAGTGTACTTGCGTCCAAATGTAAAACAATGCATGTTTCTCACCCCGAGAGTTGTAAATCATTGGAATTGTATAAAATGAGGCTATGAACTCACCTCTAGTGAATGAATTGATTTTAGAATAAATCAAATGAGTGAACGTCACGAGTAATCCGAATGCAACCTAATTAATTTATTGGTCGTATGAGTATAATGTATTTAATATAAATACAACATTATAAGTTAGAGTTATATCACCACCTAATAGTTTTTGTTTAATTTATAAACTTGAAACACTATTTAAATTGTACATGTTAAATAAATGTCTATGTATTGTTGTATTTGTAAAATAAAATATTATCTTTGTCCAACAATTGATTATATGTTAATAATACTTGATTTAATATTTTTATTATTTATATAATGATATTATATAAATAAATTAATTATTTTATAAATAATATTTATAAAGTTTAAAACATGTATAAATATTATATAAGTAATACTACATTGTTTCTTAAGGTTTTTATAGCTCAAACGGACCCGAAAATACTCGTAAACCACTTTTAATTTATAACAGCTTTAGTAAATTTTATGTAAATGCAGAAGATAAAAATAGTGTACTTAAATCTTTATAAATTCATAACTTTCTCGTTTTAACTCCGTTTTACGCGTTCTTTATATGTATGGAATCATGACGAGATAATCTATCAAAATAAAATGTTAACAGACTTTATAAAAATATATACTGTAACAATAACAATAAAATAGTTATATATAAAAATTATTTTTATATATTTAATCTTGTAAAAATCATATCTCCTTTGTTTTAATTCCGTTTTTAACGTTCTTTATATCTACGGTTTCCTATTGAGATGATTTATCATAATAAAATATTTACAGAATTTATAAATTCAGTACAATTACAGTTTTTAGAAAATAACTTTTATAAAAACACTTTTTATATGTTTAATTATCGTAATCTCGTAAAATACATAACTCCTTCGTTATAGCTCCATTTTTTAAGCTCCTAATATGCACGAAATCCTTATGAAATGTACTATTTAAATATGTGGTTTATATATTTTATAAACATTCAAATTCTCACAGAATGTATAAACTGTTTGGATTATACATATATATATATTTGTTTTTATAACCTTTAACATAATTTAATTATTACAAATCCACTAATTTAATTAATACAACATATCTTGCATACTTTAGGTCCTCCAATTTATGTCCATCATTTATGTCCAATATGTCCCAACAAAATATTCATAATAATTATTTATTTCAACAATAAATCATATATTTAAACCAACACTTGTAATATATAAAATAAAATATGTTTTTGCTTTCTAGTACATATTTAACATATTTGTACCATGAACATATGTTTACTTGAATATGTATAACCTTGTATTATTTATAAACTTCAGAAAGTAATTACTAGATGGTAAATAAACAATATAACAAATATGTAAATATGAAAATGAAATGATTATAAATGAGTAGGGTTTATGTTAAACCTTGAATGAATGAATGAAGATAGTGAACACAACCTAATCTAGTTCTTCAACTCGAAATCCCTATTAAAACCCTAGTTTTCACTTCTTAAAAACCCTAGATCTTATGAAACCCAAGCTTCCAAATATCCTTGATATGTCTTATATATTAACCCTAATGATACTAGTATGCTTGTATCCTTGTTAAAAATCAAAACTATGGAACTTTTACCCTTTCTTTTTTAGCTGTGAGTTATGTATAAGAACAAGGAGAGAATTATTGATTTGCTAGTAATGAGAGAGTGTAAGAATGAGGCTTATATTAGACTTTTTTTATAGTGGAAGTAATTCTCAAAACCATTAGCAAAACAAGGATTAGAGAGGTGGTTTAGTGGTATAGGGTACATGGAGTACAAGTGCTCTCCTCCTCCCGGCTTGGAGAGAAGAGAGGACCAAAGAGAGTCTTTGCTATCATGGTGTAGGTACTTATGGTTTATAAGGAAGGTAAGGATTAATTAGAAATGACTTTAGTGGAGACTTTATGTTTATTAGTTGTTTGCTTATAAAGTGGGACGGCCAATGTAACACCCCCAAATTGGGTCGCAGTGGAATATGGGCTGAGAGTGTTACTTCATAGATCAATAGCATAAGATATATATAAGAACGACCATTTAAAAGTCGTTAAAACTGATAAATTGGATTTAACAAATTGTTGTTACATAAGTCCGAAACTTCACTTGTTTATTGTTCAAAATACAAAGATTTTGGTCCATAACAAATATATCTCCAAAATGTAACGCAACCAAATCTTTAATGCATATGACTTCCAAAGTAACGACCACCAATGTATCCCTTGTCTTGTACCTCATTGATCTCCTGAGAAAACATGCTTTAAAACGTCAACAATAATGTTGGTGAATTCATAGGTTTGTAAAATGTATAATGTAGGACCACAAGAATTCCCTATGATAATGCAACATATGCAAATATCATAAAATGTAATTCTGTTTCCCTAAGATCATGACACTGAAGCTCGACATGTATGAATTGCAATATAAATTGCCAACATTGCCCGTGATGATGTTCTAACCCGAAACATCCCAAATCCGACATGGTATACGTTCGTTGTCTGGCATACCGGCACAGTGAGCATGACTCACCTGAACGGGGATGTCAATCCCAAATAGATCTATTTATAACATTCGCGCTCACAACAAGTAATTGACAGTTCATGATAATGGGCTCAGAGGGTTATCGATACTTAGGCAAACACGTAATCGTAATGTAAAATATCCACTTGCGTCCAATTGTAAAACATGCATATGTTTCTCACCCCAAAACTTGTAAATCATTATAAATGTAAAATGTGGGGCTATGAACTCACTTTGAGTGAGTGAAACGATAATGTAAATCACTAACAGAAAATGGGTCACGAATACGCCCGAATGCAACCTAATTAATTATAGGCCGTATGAGTACTAAGTACTTTGAATAACTAAGACCGTATATAATTCTATATAGCTACATCACCAACTAATAGTATTTGTGAAATCATATTTATAAAGTAAAAACGTTTATGAATATATCTTTAGTAAAAACGGCGTAACTTTCTCGTTTTAAGTCCGTTTCGTACGTTTCTTATGTCCATGCTTTCGTATTAAGAAGAGTTATCAAAATATTACATTTTTATATTTTAATTCCTCTGGTGAACAATACTTTTTACTTTTCATGCAATTTTATAAATTTATTTTTATAAATTTAACTATCGTAAACGCCGTATCTTATTCGTTTTAACTCCGATTTTAGTGATTCTTTCGAGCACGTCTTTGTATTTAAAAGTTTTATCTAACTAATGTATTTTCCAAAATGTATCTGAGATTAATAGTGACTTTACCGTTCATAGTTTATAAAATTATTTTTATAAACGTATTTATTATCGTAAACATGAAAAATCCATAACTCCTTCGTTATTGATCTAAAATTTATGATTCTTAATGTTTGGAATCCTAAAAATATGTACTTTCTGAGAAAAATAACCAATCATTTATATCAGAGGTGAATTGTAATAAGTTTTTATAAAATTCCTTTTATAAAAGCGTTTATTATCGTATAACTTGCAAATGTCGTATCTCCTTCATTATAAATCGGTTTTTCGAGTTCTCTACATGCCTACGATCCTTGTAACACGTAGTATTTTATAAAAACATAAATTATATACTTTATATTCGAATTTAAAACAACAGTTTTTGATCATTTTGTTAAAATATGTTTAAAACTTGTTTTTATAACTTTTTAGTTTAGTCACTTTGTTACAAGTCCTCTAAAACAACTTATACCACATGTCTTACATACTTAAGGTCCTTAGTCCATCATTTGTCCAAGAAATGTTGATGATAACAAGTCCTCATATCACTTTTACTTATAAACTTATTAAGTAAACTTTTAGGTAACTAGTTTATATATACTTTTTATAGATAAACCAACATTTGTACAATACTTATACTTCCATTATAACATGATCTTAACATCAACATAACATATGACAAAGCTTATCAAACCATGAACAAATGTAAAAATCCATTTTACATGTTAATAATATTCTTAGATGGTGATTCACTATATAAACATTATATATTTACAAAAATCACAAATGTAAAGAGATTAAGAGTTTTAGATAACCTTAATATGATGTAGGATGATGAACAACAAGATCTAAACCCTAGTTTAGATATTAAACCCAAGCTTCTAATACTGTGAAAACCATAATTCCAATGAAACCCTAATCCAAAACCTTTCTTGATTAACCCTTGTAAATGCTTAACTAAACCTTCAAACCTTCTTGGTATATCTTAGATACGTTGTAAGATCACTTGTATACTTGCTAAATAAAATTTGTATGGATTTGTTAGGGGTGTTTGTTCAAGCCGCGAGCTAGGAGGGAGAGGCAAAGAGATTGGTGAAGTTTTTCTACTAAGAAAATGAAGTGTATGTGTTTATCTTTCTAGTACATGCCTTATATACAACTTTGACTAGTCCAAGACCACTATTAAGAGTCCAAGACAAGATGAGGAGTTTAAGGGAAAGTCTTGGTCAAGGTAACTAGTCATGCTTAGGTTTAATGAGTCTTGTGTTGTACAAAGGACTTGGCAAGATTATTGTGTGCTAAATGTCCCCTAGGGACTTCTTCTCATCCGAATTTAAGGAGGGAGGTGTACTAGTTGATTTTTTTGATATCTTGTATAAATATCTAGTTATACTTGAAGTTAAATGATGTAAAGACTAAAGGTATATGTAATACTTGTAAATGTAGGTTCTAGTTGATTTATTTTATGTACAATTTGACCAACAATGTTAACATGGGTGAAGTTTTATAAAACTTTGAGTATTGGGTATAATAATGGGTATTTGTTGAAGCGTAGAAAAGTTTTGGTGGTTCCGAGAATGCCTAAACGTATTTTATCGCGAAACGTAAACACTTTACGTAACCAATAAAAATAAAATGCACAAAGTTAATAATTATCCTCTAAATAATTATCTAACACTTGCTTGATGTAAACATTTAATTGTTTGATGCTTGTTTACGTTGAATGATAATTTTTAGCTTACGAGATTTAACTTAATGATTAAAATTAAAAGCAAATGCGTACGAGACTAAAAATAAATAGTGAAATATATAACGTCGTACAATGACCTAAAACACGGATTGTTACAGTCTTCCTCCGTTAAGTGAGCCTTGTCCTCAAGGCTTAAGATGCGGCACTTGATGACGGTGCGGTCTTTGTGAAGAGGTGGGGATACTTCTTTTGAAATTGGTCTTCACGTTCCCATGTAAACTCAGGACCTCTCCTAGAGTTCCATCGAACTTTGAAAATTGGGATACGGCTTTGTTTCAATCGTTTAACTTCACGATCCATGATCTTTAGTGGTTCCTCAACAAAATAAAGCTTGTCATCAATATGGAGTCCATCCAACGGAACGGCTAATGGTTCGTCGGTATAGCACTTCTTCAAGTTGGATACATGAAATGTATTGTAAACTCTGCTAAGCTCTTGAGGAAGCTTAAGCTTGTAAGCAACGGCTCCAACTTTTTCCAACACTTTGAAAGGTCCAACATATCTGGGGTTTAGCTTCCCCCGTTTACCAAAACGTACTACTCCTTTCCAAGGTGAAACCTTGAGCATAACTATATCTCCAACTTGAAATTCTATTAGATTACGCTTTAAATCGGCGTAACTCTTTTGTCGATCACGTGCGTCTTGAATTCTTTGCTTTATCTGAATGATTTTCTCGGTCGTCTCTTGAACTATTTCTAGACCAGTGAGTTGAATTTCTCCAACCTCAGCCCAACAAACAGGTGAACGACACTTTCGACCGTAAAGTGCTTCAAATGGTGCAGCCTTAATGCTAGCGTGATACCTATTGTTATATGAAAACTCGACTAATGGCAAATGTTTATCCCAACCATTTCCAAAGTCGATCACACAAGCACGCAACATATCCTCGTGAGTTTGTATAGTCCTCTCGCTTTGTCTGTCAGTTTGTGGGTGGTCTGCAGTACTCATATCCAAATTCGTACCCAATGCTTTTTTGGCCCTTTTGAAGTGGCCTCAGAAATTTGATGCGAAACCTAGGGTCGTGATCACAAATGATTAAGACAGGTATCTCATGCCTCGTGACTACCTCTTTCAGGTACATTCTTGCCCCCCCAATTTTCCATGGATTGATTCCCTCATTGGTACGAAGGATTGTAGATTTAGTAAGTGGTCAAAAATCAACACAAATGGTGTCATAACCTGTGACGACTAAGCACAAGCTTCCATGGCGAGAAAAACTAAGCTAGAGATATTAACCACTTCCATTTGAGTTTTTTCTCTCACGGGTTGCACCAACAAAAACCCAATGCCCTTTTATGTTCCAGAGCCTGACCTTAAGCACATGTCAAACTTTGCTAACATAGGTGGCGATGTCCGCCTTATATATTGGGCCACCAATATAGTCTTCTCATTCATGTCCTGATTACATCTTGTCAAGAACCCGAATGGATAGATATTTTAAAACTTGTGGGACTCGTGCATGATCACATTCCACAAATTAGGCCATAAAGGTACATATCCAAGCTCCTGCATTTAAAGCATAGATATTCCATCCAGTGAGCCGGGTGACCACAACTTTTATGTATTCTAAGTTTCCATCTGGATCCATTGATAATTTTCCATTCAACGATACCTCCAACATACTTCGTTCTATAGTGACGATGTTCTCTCAATCTGGTTCACAGTCATCATCAACTTCTTGACAGCAGGATTTCCAAAATTTAGTTGGATGAGGAATTCAAACCTATAGTCATGACTAAGGCTCGAACCCGTAATGGCTTATTATGTTCTTTACGGCTTAAGGCATCGGCCACTACGTTTGCTTTCCCCGGGTGGTAACGTATTTCACAATCATAATCGCTGAGCAAACTCTAACCAATGAAGTTTCGTCATTTCACTCCCTTTTGAATCAAGAATGCGGTGTTGAGTAAACCCCCTGTGATCTGTGAACACCGTACACTTGGTTCCATATTAGATAGTGTACATTCTAGGATTTTTAAAGCAAACACAACGCCCAAAGTACTAATCATGATCGTAATAATTTCTTGTCGCGCACGAGACTTCAATTGGCGTGTGCATAAGCAATCACTTTCTTTATTTGCATCAACACAACGACCAAACCTTTGATCGAAGCAATTACAGTATACGATAAAATCTTTGCTTCCTTCAGGTAAAGCCAGAATTGGTGCACTACATAACTTCTGCTTAATCAATGAAACGCTGCTTCTTGCTTGTTCACCCCAATCAAACTAACTCCTATTCAGTAAGCTGTCATGACATGGCGATCTTAGAAAATCCATCGATGAATCTTCGGTAATAACCCACGAAGACCAAAAAATTAACGAATCCTCGGTCGGTGTCTTAGGAGATTGCCCCAAACCATATATGGATTCAATCTTGTCGAATCCACGAGAATGCATGGACTATCAATCACGTGTCCGAGAAATTGTACCTTGGGAAGCCAAAATTCACATTTAGAGAATTTAGCATATAACTTCTCTTTCTTGAGCAATTCCAGAATTGCTTTAAGATATTTCTTCCGGGTTCCATCTTTTTTTGGAGTGATAAATAGTTATGAGCTGTCAATAGAAAGATCAAATTCACCAACTATCTTTATCCAAATATGCTTCTGCATACCCGATCACATGACAGATCCACTTAAAACTTCTTATGAATCTTCAATTGGCGTGATGCATAAGCAATCACCTTCTCTCTTTGCATCAACACAGCGCCCAAACCTTTGATCTAAGCATCACAGTATACGATAAAATCTTTGCTTCCTTCAGGTAAAGCCAGAATTGGTGCACTACACAACTTCTGCTTAATCAGTTAAAACGCTGCTTCTGCCTTGTCACCTCAATCAAACATAACTCCTTTCTGAGTAAGCTTGGTTATTGACTTGGCGAACTTCGAAAATCCTTCAATGAATCTTCGGTAGTACCCAGCAGGACCTAAAAATTACCGAATCTCTATTGGTGTCTTAGGAGATGCCCAATCTTTAATGGCCGAGAAACTAGGCCTTATAAAGCCTTTGTTGGATAGCTCCTTCAGTTGGTCCGATAATTCTTTCATTTCAGACGAGGCCAATCGATAAGGTGCCCGTGCTATAGGTGCAGCACCATGTATCAAATCGATTTGGAATTCCACTTGTTGAGTCGGAGGAAGACCCGACAAGTCTTCAGGAAAATTTCAAATGATCGGTACGTCCTCAAGTCGCTTCTTCTCTGACTTGTCTTCAGTCTCCTTTGTAGTAACATGTGCCAAAAAGACAGGACATCCTTTCAGCAAATATTTTTGGGTTTTAGTGCAAGAGATGATGTTCAAACGAGTCTTATTTCCCCGGTCGCTTCCATCACCACGTACGATCAACGTTTCATTTCCCTAGGGAATACGAACGATTTTCTCGGCACAAACGATGACATCGTGATACTTTTCCAACCAATCCATACCAATTATGACATCGAAACTACCAAGTTCTATGGGCATTAAGTCTATGTTGAATGGGTGATTTAAGAAATTTAATGTACAACCCTGAATGATAGTGTTTAACCCAATTATTCTCCAGTCAGCTAGTTCAACATCATAATAATGATCTAAGGTAGTTGGTGTGATATCAAATTTGGAGCTAAATGCAGTAGACACAAAGCTTCTATCGGCACCAGTATCAAAAAAGATAGAAGCATCGGTTGTTTAGAAGGAACGTACCCGTAACGATGTTTGAGTCTGGGTTTGTCCCTGCACGGCCTACCGCATACACTTTCATTGGAGCCTTGCCATTTCCACCTTGGTTACCACGGTTGTTGTTTTTCAGCTCTGGACACTCCCTCTTGAAATGCCCCTAGGCTCCACACTCAAAACATGTAGGTTTTTGACCTGCCCTAGTGCCCCTTTGGTTATTAGCAGTATTGGCATTTACAGTACTCCTACAGTCACAAGCCAGATGGCCAACTCTATTGCACATGTGGAATTTTGGAGCACACTGACCGTCATGGTGATAGTTGGATTTTGAGCACAGAGGTTTAGATCCTTCGTAAGGTTTCTTCTCACCAGACACTACAGTATAAGCCCCGCCCGTGTTCTGCCTCTTGTTCTGTTGTTGTTGTTGGTTATCATCTTGCTTTCTTTTGTTTTGTCGTTCAGCAAAAGTGCGGATCTTCTTGTCCATCACCTCAGTTGCAAATTCAATTGCATCCTGCATGGTCTTTGGCTTAGATGCCATTACACTTCCATGAATCATGTCGGGCAAAACACCGACATATTTCTTAATCTTGTCCGACTCTTCAGGAAACATCCTAGCACACATCAATGCCAGTTCCTGAAAATCGTTGGTTATAGCGTACCACGTCGGTACCTTTAACCTTCAAATTCCACATCTCACCCTTAAGTTTCTTAACCTCGCCCATTGGGCAGTACTTGTCGGTCATATTCTTTTTCAAGTTTGTCCAAGTCATTGCATAAGCAACATCGTGACCAACAGTCTTAACGTGGGAGTTCCACCACGATAGAGCACTTCTAAGAAGAGTACAAGTGGAAAACTTGATTTGATTTTCCATAGAGCAATTGCTTATGCGGAACACAGTTTTCATTCTTTCAAACCACTAAGTCAGCTCGACGACTCCTTCAGTACCCTTAAAGTATAGGGGTTTGCATTTCATGAAGTCTGGGTAAGTGCACTCACGAGCAGGAGGAGCTTGTCTCCTTATACCCGTGCCTGAATCATGACTGTCTTCGCCATTTCGGCTTCTGTCAGCGTCACGTGCTGCCAATGCATCAGCAATGCCATGGTCGATCAGTCTCTTAAGTTGCTCATCAGTCACAGAAGTAGTAGGGGTGGTTGTTGTGGTTGGTGTTGATCTGGTGGTTCTTTTTGGTGCCATTTTCTTCAATCACAAGAAAATATAATACCCGTTAGATTTCATACAAATCATAACCATGACATGACATATACACAATAAATAAAGTGAGATCACATTGCACAGTGAAATATACAACTGAATTGAAATTAACAATGGTGTAGCTAAATTGACATTCATTCATAATAAATTCGATTACAGACATGACATAATACATCCCTTCCATATATAATCTGGAAAACATACATGACCTGATTCGGTTACAAAATGATCACTACCATTAGGTTACAAGATAAAAGATATACAACCTAAAGCCTTACTAGCCGGGAGTTACCCCATAATACTTAGTAGGCTATACAACATAGCCACAACATAACCAAATCTATGAACTACTACCGGCCTGCTCTGGTGTCTTAGGACGTGTTGGATCGCTAGCGGGCCCCTGCTGACTCTGAAGTGCTGTCACTTGTGTCTGCAGTGTCCTTATCAGTGTTAGTACCTCTGTGAGCTGTGTTTGTCTCCTGCGGTCTGCTGCCCGTAACTCCCCAATCTCGGTCTGCTGTGGTAATACAGTAGTCCACAGTGCTCTCGCCTCAAAACGTGCGGTATTACTAGCATCCATCGACTGTACCGAAGCCTCACAAGAAAGTATGGCCTCATTCTCCATAAGCCTCGCAGTGCGAGCATGGGCGCGTCTATCTTTACACAGCATGTTGAGCTGACCGCTCATCAATGACCTATCATCACGTGCATAATCAAGTCTCTCATAAATCTCGTCAGTATCCTGTCTAATAGTAGTGACAAAATATGTCATCCGCTGACTCAGTCTTGCTACATTAGTCGCTGCTGGTGTCCCTACATGTCCTTAACCATCTCATCACAAGTATCTGTAATCTTATAACCTACCTTTCTCTCAGGGTCTCGCCTAATCTCATCATCTAAAGTGCTAACAAATCCATAGTTTGCTCTAAAGCCTCTAGTAGGTCTAGCAGTGGGAGCAGATGAACTCTTACCGACCTTAAATCTCGGACCTAGAGCAATACACAACCTCTTCCGAGGTGGTAATGTAACCTTGGAAACACTTGCTCTACAGACAGTAAAGGGAAGAAGCAAAGGTGGTGATGGAGTAGGTAATGGTATAGGTAGAAGGGGTGGTGTCCCTGGTGGTGGTGTCTCTGATGGTAGTATCTTTGATCGAGGTGCTAAGATGTAGGTGGATGGTGCAGCAGCTCTCACAGATGCCCTGGTATGTGGAATACAATGGGTAATGGTAGTGGTAGTAGATGGGAAGTAGATGGTGACTCAGCTCTCAACCGGATCATAGCAGCTCTATATCTCAAAGGATAAGTAGGACTAGCAGGTAGTGGTGGAGGTGATACAAGTAATGGTGGTAATATTGGTAGAGGTGGGGATGGTATCTATGGTAGTGGTGATGAGTATGATGTAAGTGGTGATGGTGGCAGAGTAGATATGGCAAGAAACGTGTCAACCTCTGTCGCAGACGGGAATGGAATAGTGTCTGATCCCGGATAGACATCCTGGCAGTGGTACGACATACGGGTGGTGAGACAGAGTCAGCCGAAGCTATGTGCTCCTTCCCTTCCTCCTCATCCTCGTCCTCGTCCTCTTCCTCATTATCAGCATCGTCTCCAGAGGACTCCTTCTCCTCCTCAGGATCAGACTCAGTAATGTAACTTGGTGAATCAGCAGTAGGTAAGACAGCAGCAGGCAGTGGCTGCTCCTCAGCTGGAAGCACATCATCCTCTGGTGGCATAAACTCTGGGTATACTGGATCTGGTACATATGATACATAGACAGGTGAAGATGGGTGCTCAGGATCGGGCACATAATCAGGAGATGGTGGGGCCTGAAGAGCGGCCTTTACATAAGCATAAGGGTCCTCTGGCATCATGGGCAGTCCATCGACTCTCGGAGATCCAATGTCTGACAGATCCTCGAACGGACTAGATACCTCCGTGTAAGTGACCGTGGAATCCTCTAAATCCGACATGACAAAATTTGAAAATCAAAAGTAGCTTATATAAGTATTAATATAAGACTCTTATCGTAATATACATACTATATATCATAAACACATATATCAATCATGAATGCATCTAGTCTAACCAACTAATGCAACAAATGTATGTATGTCCCGTGAAAATCCCTTCGTATGAATGCAATGTTTGAAAACGGTTATAGTCCAAGTAAAAACATATGACCTGGTTCTCTATAACCTTGGATCTTGATACCAATCTGTAACACCCCCAAATTGGGTCACAGCGGAATATGGGTTGAGAGTGTTACTTCATAGATCAATAGCACAAGATATATATAAGAACGACCATTTAAAATTCGTTTAAAACCGATACATTGGATTTAACAAATTGTTGTTACATAAGTCCGAAATTTCACTTGTTCATTGTTCAAAATACAAAGATTTTAGTCCATAACAAATATATCCCCAAAATGTAATGCAACCAAATCTTTAATGCATATGACTTCCAAAGTAACGACCACCAATGTATCCCTTGTCTTGTACCTCATTGATCTCTTGAGAAAACATGCTTTAAAACGTCAACAATAATGTTGGTGAATTCATAGGTTTGTAAAATGTATAATGTAGGACCGCAAGATTTCCCCATGATAATGCAACAGATGCAAACATCATAAAATGTAATTACGTTTCCCTAAGCTCATGACACTGAAGCTCGACATGTATGAATTGCAATATAAATTGCCAACATTGCCCGTGATGATGTTCTAACCCGCAACATCCCAAATCCGACATGGTATACGTTCGTTGTCCGGCATACCGGCACAGTGAGCATGACTCACCCGAACGGGGATGTCAATCCCAAATAGATCTATTTATAACATTCGCGCTCACAACAAGTAATTGACAGTTCATGATAATGGGCTCAGAGGGTTATCGCTACTTAGGCAAACACGTAATCGTAATGTAAAATGTCCACTTGCGTCCAATTGTAAAACATGCATATGTTTCTCACCCCAAAACTTGTAAATCATTATAAATGTAAAACGTGGGGCTATGAACTCACCTTGAGTGAGTGAATCGATAATGTAAATCACTAACAGAAAATGCGTCACGAATACGCCCGAATGCAACCTAATTAATTATAGGTCGTATGAGTACTAAGTACTTTGAATAACTAATACCGTATATAATTCTATATAGCTACATCACCATCTAATTGTATTTGTGAAATCATATTTATAAAGTTAAAATGTTTATAAATATTACTTTAGTAAAAATGGCGTAACTTTATCGTTTTAAGTCCGTTTCTTACGTTTCTTATGTCCACGCTTTCGTATTAAGAACGTTTCCGCACGTTTTCTAGTGTCCATAGCTTTCGTATTAAGAAGAAGTTGTCAAAGTATAATATATTTCATATTTAAGTCCTTTGGTGAACAGTACTTTTTACTGTCCTGCAGCTTTTATAAATTTAACTATCGTAAACGTCGTATCTTATTCGTTTTACTCCGATTTTATGATATCTTTCGAGCACTGTCTTTGTAATTAAAATTTTATCTAACTAATGTAATATTCCAAAATGTATCTGAGATGAATAGTGAATTATACTGTTCATAGTTAATAAAATTATTTTTATAAACGTATTATTAATCGTAAACCTGAAAAATCCATAACTCCTTCGTTATAGATCTAAAATTTATGATTCTTAATGTTTTGGAATCCTAAAAATATGTACTTTTCTGAGAAAAATAACCAATCATTTATATCAAAGGTGAATTGTAATAAGTTTTTATAAAATTTCTTTTATAAAAGCGTTTATTATCGTATAACTTGCAAATGCCGTATCTCCTTCGTTATAAATTGGTTTTTCGAGTTCTCTACATGCCTACCATCCTTGTAACATTTAGTATTTTATAAAAATATAAAATATATACTTTATATTCGAATTTAAAACAGCAACTTTTGATCATTTTGTTAAAATGTGTTTAAAACTTGTTTTTATAACTTTTTAGTTTAGTCACTTTGTTACAAGTCCTCTGCAACAACTTATATCACATGTCTTATATAATTAAGGTCTTTAGTCCATCATTTGTCCAAGAAATGTCCATGATAACAAGTCCTCTTATCACTTTTACTTATAAACTTATTAAGTAAACTTTGAGGTAACTAGTTTATATATACTTTTTATAGATAAACCAACACTTGTATAATACTTATACTTTCATTATTACATGATCTCAATATCAACATAACATATGAAAAAGCTTATCAAACCATGAACAAATGTAAAAATCCATTTTACATGTTAATAATATTCCTAGATGGTGATTCACTATATAAACATTATATATTCATAAAATCACAAATGTAAAGAGATTAAGAGTTTTAGATAACCTTAATATGATGTAAGATGATGAACAACAAGATCTAAACCCTAGTTTAGATATTAAACCCAAGCTTCCAATACTATGAAAAACCTAATTCTAATGAAACCCTAATCCAAAACCTTTTTTGATTAACCCTTGTAAATGCTTAACTAAACCTTCAAACCTTCTTGGTATATCTTAGATATGTTGTAAGATCACTTGTATACTTGCTAAATAAAATTTGTATGGATTTGTTAGGGGTGTTTGTTCAAGCCGTGGGCTATGAGGGAGAGACAAAGAGATTGGTGAAGTTTTTCTACTAAGGAAATGAAGTGTATGTGTTTATCTTTCTAGTGCATGCCTTATATACAACTTTGACTAGTCCAAGACCACTATTAAGAGTCCAAGACAATATGAGGAGTTTAAAGGAAAGTCTTGGTCAAAACAACTAGTCATGTTAAGGTTTAATGAGTCTTATATTGTACAAAGGACTTGGCAAGATTTTTGTGTGCTAAATGTCCCCTAAGGACTTCTTCTCATCCGAATTTAGGGGGGGAGGTGTACTAGTTGATTTTTTTGATATCTTGTATAAATATATCTAGTTATACTTGAAGTTAAATTATGTAAAGACTAAAGGTATATGTAATACTTGTAAATGTAGGTTCTAGTTGATTTATTTTATGTACAATTTGACCAACAATGTTAACATGTGTGAAGTTTTATAAGACTTTGAGTATTGGGTATATTAATGGGTATTTATTGAAGCGTAGAATAGTTTTGGTGGTTCTAGGAATGCCGAAACGTATTTTATCGCGAAACGTAAACACTTTACATAACCAATAAAAATAAAATGTACAAAGTTAATAATTATCCTCTAGATAATTATCTAACACTTGCTTGACATAAACATTTAATTGTTTGATGCCCGTTTACGTTGAATGATAATTTTAGCTTACGCGATTTAACTTAACGATTAAAATTAAAAGCAAACGCGTACGAGACTAAAAATAAATAGTGAAATATATAACGTCGTACAATGACCTAAAACAAGAATTGTTACAGCCAAGACATAGGTTAGGATAGAAATGATATAAATTTTGTGTATCGGGTATAAGAGTGGGTATTTGTTGAAGTATGGATGGGTATTGGTGCTTCCGTGCATGCATACATGTAATTTATTGCGAAACGTAAACGTTTTACGTAACTGATAAAAATAAAAAGTGAAAAGTTATAAATTATCTTCGTAATAATTATAAAACACTTGCTTGACCTAAACTTTTATTTGTTTGATGACGGTTTATGTTGAATGTTGATTTTTAGTTTACGCGATTTAACTATATGATGAAAATTAAAAGTAAATGCGTAAAACCCTAAAAATAAATGTAAAATCCAAGAATCTGGACTCAACTAGGGTATGAATAACATTGATTGATTAAGCACAGCGGAATATGAAATAAGAATACAATCAACATTACTAATAAGGTTTTCTTTATTCAAACATGATAAAGAAACTAACTAGCTAACTACTAAACATGCTTTCTAAGCGTCTAGACTCTCATTGGAGAAGTCTGCTATAATGTGGATGCCCGTAACCTAGACGCCTACCCTCTTTATATAATAGAGGTAGGTTACAATAAACTCTAGCTTAAGAATAAAGCTAACTAACTATTACATATTAGGTCCTCATTGTTTCTTCTTTCTTCATTTCTGCTTGTGGGTTTTGTAATCATCAAATCTGTAATTCCCAACATATATGTTCTTGCATTTTAAACATCATTTTACCATATAACTATATAAATTTGAATCCATGAGCATGCTCATTTTATTTTATAAATTCATAAAATAAACCCTAGATGGTGATTAACAATATAAACAATATATATGCATGAAAATAAATGAATAGAAAGATTAGGGTTTATGTTT
>BQNB010086766.1:11103-28099 GCA_026074375.1 Tanacetum coccineum
TATATATATATATATATATATATATATATATATATTGTTGCTTATTTATCTTGCAATAAATTGTCAACTATGGATTACATGCATGTAACCCATGGTTATTAAGCTTTATATATATATATATGTATATATATGTTTATATATGTATGTATGTATCCATGCGTGTGGTTTTGTATGCATAAGAATTTTACGTGAATTGTTTGATTAATTGCAAAGGTAGAGAAGACTTTTGTTGAATTAATGCTTTAACTGCGTATATGATTCTTGTTTAGTATGATTAAAATTTGGTAAATATGTTTTGCATGTTTTATATAGTGGCGTTTTTTTATATAATTATGCAAAAAATAATTTTCAAAATTAATATGGACTAAAAATAAATGATTAAAATGCCAATTGTATCATATATCGATATGTACACTTTGCTAAATCATGGACTATATACGTAAATTTGTAAATTTCTTGCAAACGTTCTATAACGCAGGGGTTTAGTGGTTTCCGCAAGAGAACCCGCGACGGAACAACGCAAGAATAGACAAATTTTACATAAACTGTTTTAAATAATATTTTAAGTATGCCGTAGTCGTTACTAGGGTTTGATTATTTTCCATGGGGAATTAACCTTATCCATAGTAAGATCACTTATACTTGAAAATATTGTAAACATGGCAACCCTAATTTTATAAATGGCATGTGATTTATAAAATGTAAGGATTTCTATTTATAGAAAAGTTTTAAAACGAAAATGAAAAGGTTTTAAAAATAACTAGTGTTATAAGGTTGTTTGCATGCTTCCTTATACACAATTTTGGAAACAATGTTTTTATAAAATTCTACCCTAAAATTAAGTCATTTGTCATCCAATTATAAAATCACTTGAGTTGTATTTTTACTCTAAAACAGTTTTAGATAAATTTGCAAACAATGTAATATAACAATCGTATGGTCAGACTTGAGACTGTCAAATTACTGATTTTGTATTGGACGATTTATGTCAAGTATGGTTGTTCAGAACTTTGACCCGAGGCATACGATGGGGTTAAACATGCTACTTGACATTGTAATTCCGGATTATAATGTCTTGTGCCCCATAAAGGCTAAGAGTTGCACATATTGGCAATTATCACACGCTGATTACCTTTTGAGTTTACCATTTCTAGTAGATCAACTGCATTAATGGTAGAACGTCAAGTTGGATCTTAGACTCTTAATAAAATTAATTGTTTAATTTTTTAAACATAGGTAGTTAATTTTATAAAAGATTATTATCGAAAATACTAATATTTTCTGAACTTTTGATTGTTTTGTAGATGGTTGTTGTTGCCCAAAACACAAACAATACGACTATCAGGTCGATTATCCTGGCGGAGAAATTTACTGGTTTGAATTTCACAAATTGGTATCGTAATCTTACGATTGTTCTCAGGTATGAGAAAAAAATAAAGTTTATGGAACAGCCTACTAGACCCGCTCCCGATCCAGAAACTGCTGACCCTGACACTATTAACAAGTACTATAAGACTGTCAATCTTGAGCAAGAGGTTGCATGTCTTATGCTATCAAATATGTCTCTAGATATTCAAAGGACTGTGGAGAAATACAATGCATATGACATGCTGAAAGAACTGAAAACTATGTTCGAAGAGTAGGCTAAACATGAACTATTTGAAACAGTTAAAGCATTCCACACTTGTAAACAGGAGGAAGGTCAGTCAGTAAGTTCATATCTCTTAAAGATGAAGAGCTACTTGGACACACTGGAACGCCTAGGCTATGTTATGCCAAATGAACTTGGTGTGGGTCTTATTTTGAATTCTCTCAACAAGGACTATGATCGGTTCGTTCAGAACTATAACATGCATAGCATAGGGAAAACGATAGCTGAATTGCATGCTATGGTGAAACTCCATGAGAAAGGTATTCCAAAGAAGGTTGAAACTCCCGCTGTGTTAGCTATACGGTAAGGTAATATCCAGAAAGACAAGAAAAAATCACGAGGGGCAAAGGGTAAGGACAAGGGAAAGAATAAGCTTGCTTATGCTCCTAAGCCCAAGATCCCACCGTCGCCTAAGAGAGATAATCTGGCAAAGTACTATGTCTGCCACCACTGCAATGAGGTGGGTCATTGGGGGAGAAAGTATCCGTCCTACCAAGCTGAGTTGAAAAAGAGAAAGAATGCTAGCGTGGCTAGTACTTCAGGTATCTTCACTATAAAACTCTATGCTTTTCCTAATAAGACTTGGGTATATGATACGGGTTATGGTACTCATATCTCTAATACCTTGCAGGGTCTTAGAGAAAGCAGGAAGTTGAAACATGGAGCTTTAAGTCTGTACATGGGCAATGAAATGCGTGCAGTCGTTGAAGCTATTGGAAGTTTTAATTTAATTCTTCCTAGTGGTTTAATAATTGTATTAGACAACTATCATTTTGCACCTTCTGTTACTAGGGGTGTTGGTTTAATTTCCCATTTGGTGAATAACGGTTATATTCATACATTTAGGAATTATGGTATTTATGTTTCGAAAGATAATGTGTTTTATTTTAATGCAATTCCAAGGGATGGTATTTATGAAATAGATATGCATAATCTTTATCCAAATGTTAGTTCTATGTTTAATGTTAGCAACAAAAGAGCCAAACATGCATTGGACTCTTCTTATCTATGGCATTGTCGTCTTGGTCATATAAACAAGAAACGCATGGACAAGCTTCAGCGTGATGGGATCTTGCAACCAACTCACGATGAATCACTTGATAAATGCAAGTCTTGTATATTTGGGAAGATGGCACGCAAGCCTTTTCCACATTGTGGAAAACTAGAATGGGGGGTTGAATAGTTTTCCCTTTTTAGAATGTATTTTTCAAGTTTTGTTATGATCTTATATGAAGTTTGCTCAATATTGATGTTTAATGTATGGAAATTAAAGCAAGTAAGAGTAAGAGTTAGAAGGATTTAACCAAGACACAAGTATTTATAGTGGTTCGGCTACAAGGACACCTTCCTTGCCCTACTCCACTCCCTAAGTCACCTACTCGAGAGTTCGTAAACACTAGTCACCAATCTCCTTTAACCGGCGGAGAAGCCTCACAACGTTACTTACACCTTTTAACGGTACACAACTAAATACTAGATTCTTCACACGGTAGAATCAACCCAACAACACTACACTTGTTTTACAATGATGATGAATGCAACTACAACTACTAAGTGATGTACAATATTCAGTAATGTGAACTTGAAGATGCTATGGAGATGCGAAACAAGATTCTTGGAACTTGATCGTCTCAAAGGGGTGTTTGGCAATTTCTTTTTTGAAGAGAATTACTTACAAAATGCTAAATAAAACTATGCAAGAATAGAGAGAATGATCAGTAGATTAGAGGATTTCAAGTTGGAAAGAGGTGAGTAAAACATGAGTAGTGGCTTGGTATTTATAGCAAAAAATTCTACTGTTGGCCGGTTCTGTCGGTTTTGTTGCAGAACAGAACCGGCCAGTATACATCAACAGAACCGGCGCACAATAACAAAATCTGAATTTTGATTTGCAAAATCTTGAAAGATCATGTATAATATTGTAAGATTGACCTAAGATATGCTGCAAATGATGATGTTATCCATGATGTAAATAATGGTTTGCATAATTTACTTGTAATTCAAAGTAATGCTAAAAATAGAAAAGTAATGTTTATGTGTCATTTTAAATAGTTTACTCTCATATAGATTTTATTAATTGTTATCAACAACACATGAAAAGATCGTAAAATAAAATAAACGTTTTTATTGGTTTATTTGTATTAACATGCATCAAGTGAAAAGAGCTAAGGATCTATTAGGACTTATACACGCTGATGTATGTGGCCCTTTTAGAAATATGTCAAGAGAGGGTGCTAGTTACTTCATCACCTTTATAGATGATTTCAGCCGTTATGGTTATGTTTACTTGATGAAACATAAACATGAGGTGTTTGAAACATTTAAGGTCTTTCAGAATGAAGTAGAAAATCAACTCGATAAAAAGATAAAGGCGGTTCGATCCGATCGAGGAGGCGAATACTTGAGTCATAAGTTTGTTAATCACGTGAAAAGTTGTGGTATTGTATCCCAGCTTACTTCGCCTTATACACCACAACATAACGGGGTGTCTGAAAGAAGGAATTAAACTTTACTTGATATGGTTCGATCCATGATGAATCTAACAACTCTGCCAAAAATTCTTTTGGGGATATGCTCTCGAGTCTGCAGCTCGCATTCTCAATATGGTTTTAACCAAGAAGGTTGAAAGGACGCCTTATGAAATATGGCACGGGAAAGCTCTCAATATGTCCTACTTAAGGGTTTGGGGTTGTGAGGCACTCGTGAAACGAGACATACTTGACAAACTTAATCCTAGATCCATTAAGTGTATCTTTGTAGGATACCCAAAGGAAATGATGGGTTACTACTTCTACTATCCACTCGAGAACAAGATTTTTGTTGCTCAAAATGTTAAGTTCTTTGAGAATAGCCTCATGGCACAAGAAGCGAGTGGGAGTCACGGACTTCTCGAATCGAGTGGGAGTGATGGAGGACTTGAATTAATTCACGAAGAAGATACACAACCTTCTGAAAATACTAGCGAAATACATAATGACGTCGCGCCTATCGAGGTCGAGCCCAAAAATGTTAAAGTTCTTATTCGTAGATCCGCAAGGATACCTCAAACACCAGATAGATATGGCTTCTATGTTGATGTTGAGGAATATGAATTAGGGGATCTGAACCACCTAATTACAAAGCTTCATTATCAGATCCTGAATTTGACAAATGGCTTGAAGCTATGAATACGGAAATGCAATCCATGAAAGATAACCAAGTCTGGGTTTTGCTTGATCTTCCTCCTAATGGTCGAACTGTTAGGAGTAAATGGCTTTTCAAGAAAAAGACTGACATGGATGGCAATATACACACCTTTAAAGCTCGTCTTGTAGCAAAAGGCTATACCCAAACCTACGGTGTAGATTATGGGGAAACCTTCTCTCCTGTTGCAGACATTAAAGCTATAAGGATTCTTTTAGCCATAGTTGCGTTCTATGACTATGAGATTTGGCAAATGGATATCAAAACTGCCTTTCTAAATGGTCACCTAAGCGAGGACGTATATATTGTGCAACATGAGGCGTTTGTGGATCCAAAACATTCCAACAAAGTATGCAAACTTCAACGTTCCATTTATGGATTGAAGCAAGCATCTAGAAGTTGGAATAAAAGATTTGATGTAGAAATCAAGAAGATTGGTTTTACTCAAAATCCTGATGAGCCGTGTGTATATCTCAAAGCTAGTAGGAGTAATGTTGTGATCCTAATCTTGTACGTCGATGACGTATTACTCACAGGAAATAACGTTACAATGCTGCAAGAAGTTAAATCTTGGCTTTGTAAGTGTTTTTCTATGAAAGATTTAGGAGAAGCAGCATACATCCTTGGAATCAAGATCATACATGATAGATCTAAGCGGTTGATTGCTCTTAGTCAAAGTGCTTATCTAGAGAAAATCCTAAAGAGATTTTGGATGGAAAACTCTAAGAAGGGGTATACTTCAATGATAGAAAAGCCTGACTATAAAAAGTCTCAAGGTGCTAAAACACCTAGTGAGGTACAACGTATGCAAAGAGTTCCTTATGCTTTGGCTATAGGTTCAATCATATATGCGGTTAGATGTACTAGACCTGATGTTGCCTTTGCGCAAAATTTGTGTAGTCATTCTTAGCAAAATCGTGGTGAGATTTACTAGACTACTATTAAAGCTATTCTTAAGTATTTGAGGAATACTAAAGATATGGTTCTTGTGTATAGGGCAAAACCTGAAGCTGAGCTAAAAGTATCTTGTTATGTTGATGCTAGTTTTTAGGCAGATAAGGACGATACCAAATCACAAACGGGATATGTGTTCGTACTTAATGGTTGAGCCGTGGACTAGAAGAGTGACAAGCAAAGCACTACTCCTATGACTTCTAAAGAAGCTAAGTACATTGCTGTTGCTGAAGCGTCAATGGAAGCCGTCTGGATGAGGAAATTTATTGATAGACTTGGAGGTGTCGTGCCATCGAATAAAAGACCTATGGAGATGCTATGTGACAATGAGCCTACAATAGCGATCGCCAATGATCCTGGTATTTTGAAGGGAGCCAGAGATTTTCAAAGGAAATATCACTACATTTGTGAAGTAATTCAAAAACGTGAAATTGTCCTTAAAAAAGTTCACACGGATGACAACGTAGCTGCTCCGTTTACAAAACCAATGTCGTACGATAAGCATTATAAACATGCTATGGCGATTGGAATTGTTCCTGATAGAAGTGTCATGTAAATCTGTGATGTATTAGTTAGTATTTGGATAATGGGATGTTAAACGATTGTTATTTTAATTAATGAATTAATTTACGTGATATATTATTTTCATTTCATAATAATTGTGTCATATATTAGCATGTTTATATCTATGAATGACTTGTAGCATTCTAAAACTATGTCCATTACCAGTTGACAATATGGGAGTATTGTTAAGATAAGGTAAATGTGAGTGTTTGGTTGTATTCCAGAGAATATGTAAAGATGATTCTGACAACTTCACATGTTATTCAATGTGGTTGAATATTGGATACCCCACCTGTGTTAATCACTTTATGGATCGGCGTCATTAGGTGCATTACACACATGGTGAAAGTCATGTTTATACTTCAACTTGAGATGCAAGCGGGTTTTGCGTGTATAGATAGCATTTCTTGATTATAGTCTACCACTATGCTGTTAAAAGGTAGTCATAAGGGCTATTTTCATAAATGTTTTAAAGTACATGACGGACACTTGTAGTCAAAATAAGATTTGTTCCTCCACTTGAGTGGGAGTAAGATACTTACTAGGCCCCTCGTTGGGTTGATCAGATATTTGCATGGCCGTGCCCAAAGTGTAGTTAAGATGATTCTTTTTACATTTGATAATCTGAATCAATACAGATACGAGAAATAGAACCGTTAAACTACAGAATGACTATTGATCCATATCCATATTTAACATTGTATCTGAAACAAAAGGATAAGACTGACTAAAACCATTGAAGGCTGAGTTGTTTACCAAAACAGAATACTCAGGTATTTCTGGGAGCATTGATGATGTTGCTAGACTATTCGTCAATGTTAGTATGCTATATTATATGACAAAGACATTCGCAAGTGGGAGCTGTTGGTTTGTGCTCATGTCATACAGATATGTATACAGCTGGAAATACGTGGGCCTACGGGGTCACACACATTTACACTTAGATATCATTCTATTAATGTTTATAATAATATATTTGTATATTTATTATTTATATTAATATATGGTTTGACGAAAGAACACTAACGGTCGTTAATTAGTTCGTTATGAATAATTAACTATAAAAGCTTTTTAATTAATGGGTAATTAAATGTAATTAACCATAAATATTAGAAAAGTCAAAAAGTCAACACCAAGGGGTGTTTTCCCTTGGTTCGACTGGTCATAGCCCAAAGAAGGGTATGAGTTGGGTTTTGAGCTATTTTTTTCTCTAAGATATGTATTTTAGGTAAACTCTAAATTCATATAGTATTTTAGGTAAGCTCATAATTCTTATCCTTCTCTTCTCTCCTCTCTTGGTCGACGCAAACAACCATCCATCTTAGGGTTTTCTTTGTGTTTTGCTATTATTGGTGTTCACTTGTTCGTTGGTCAAGAACTAGCATTCGGGTGATATCGATTTACGTGTAGTGTGGATACACGTAGAGGTTATTTATTTTAGTAACTAGAAGTAGTGTTTGGTTCGCATGTTATTACACACGTGCGTATACTCGAAGTGTCTTCGATTCGTCACTAGCTTGGTTACTAAAGGTATGTTACCTTATTTATGAATATGGTTTTTTTATGTGTTAATTATTTATGCTATTAGTGATCTATATATGATGCGTCGCTCAATTAATATTAATGTAATATTAGGTTATTTAGATACGATTTCCAACATAAATTACATGTTTGGACCTTGAGTTTATATTGTCATTTCATGTATTATTTTCACCACCACCATCAGCCGCCACCTCCACCACTGTCGTTGCCACCATCACCACCAGTCGTCGCCGCCACCACCACCGTCCGCCACCACCACCATCGTTCGCTATCACCACCACCGTCCGTCATCACCACCTGATGCCATCACCATTAGTTGGCGGGTGATGGGTTGTGGTGGTGGTGGGTGACGGACGATGGTAGTATGGTGGGTGGCGGTTGGTGGTGGGTGGTGGTGGTGGCGGCGACCATGGGTGGTGGCAGATGGTGGTGGACGGTTGATGGAGGTGGTGGCGGCTGGTAGTGGTGGGTGATGGCCGTGGTGGAATAATAGTGGGTTTTAGTTTTAGTTTCGATTTAAGGACTAAACGTGAAATTATTATACGAACATAGGGGTAAGAATGTGTTTATAAAAACTCGGCCGGTAACCTATCTAACATTTACCGAAAACAACAAGTTTACCTTTCTAATAAGATGACACTTTGGATTTAGTTTCTAGCTATTATAAATGGTGAAAAATTGATTTCTAATTTATAGACTTAACTCATGAATTTACCTTATGTTATTTAGTTAGTTATAAACCCCGCTTACAAACACGAGACTGGACTATAATGTTTAGAGCACTCGGTACTCTGAGTCATACTGGTGCGTTACTGCCCAATGACGCGACCATATGGCGACCATAGAGTTCTCTTATAACATGTGAATTTATGTTTTTCTTCTTTTATTTAGTCTTTTTTTTCAACTTAAAGACATGTGATTTTAAGTTTTTCTTTCGTCGTAATATAGAAAATGAATTGGAGTCAATTTCAACCGATTGAGGGTTTTGACGTTCTGTATTTGTTCAGTTTAGATTTTGCCGAAGGTTTAGTGTTGGTAAATACTCCGAAAAAACGATTTCTTTTATTATACTCCCTCCGTCCCAAAATAAATGTTTAATTTGATTTTTCAGAGTCAAACTGATTCAACTTTGACCTTACATATCTTTGTGTGTATTATATAATATTTGATGCAAAATATATGAATGGATTGAGTTTTAAGTGTATTTTTCATTGATATAATTTTCATCAAGTATTATATAACACAAAAATATATATTTAAAGTCAAAGTTGAACCAGTTTGACTCTGAAAAGTCGAACTGAACACTTATTTTGAGACGAATGAAGTATATAGTACTAGTAAAGGATTTCGAAACAATTTTCTATGTGGTTTTGATAATACCTAAACACGTTTAACTATCAGAACGCGAATAACTCGTGCCAAAAATTAATATGTACATGACAAAAATTAACACGAATTTCATGACAAAGATATGGAATTTATTCAAATATATACTTTGAATTCTTTTTGTATTTAAGAAAGGATCGAATCTCCAACTTTTTAATTTGTAAGAATAATATCGATTGAAACGAGCCAAATATTCCATTAATTTGACATTCGTATGTGGTTCAAAATGATACTCTGAGCGCCCTCATATTGAGTGGCTTTTCATACTTTGGCGGATTGTAGAGCCACTTAATGTTGACACCTTGAGTTCTATTGAGAGTTCGCGACTATGAGTGAACACAAAAACGACTATTGAGTGAGTGAAAATAGTGGTGTATCACAAGGATAAGGGCAAATTGCATAAAAGTGTACTAAATTTATACTCAATTTCAATTTAATGTACTAAACTCTTTTTTTGGTTGCAAATGAAAACAATTAGGAGGTTACCAGGTCACCATCAAGTTACCTTCTTCTCCAACATGATTTTTCAGCTGGCGACCTCCACCACTACCGCCTTCGACAAGCCACAACCACCACCATTTTTGACCGGTTTCGACCGTTTTCGACCGATTTCGTCCGTTTTCGACCGATTTTGTCCGTTTTGACAGATTTTGACTGATTTCGATCGATTTCGACAGTTTTCGACCGATTTGGACCGTTTTTGAACGTTTTCTACCGATTTGGACCGTTTTCGACCGATTTCCATCGTCTTTGACCGTTTTTGAACCTTTACGTCCGTTTTCGATCGTTTCAACCGTTTTGAAACCTTTTTGACCGATTTTATCCATTTTCATGCGTTTTCGACAGTTTTCATTCGTTTTCCTACGTTGTCAAGCTTGTTTGAACGTTTTGAATTGTTTCGTCTGTTTTTAAACGTTGTGAAATGATTTTGTACGTTTTCGTCCATTTTTGTACGATTTGTTTGTTTACGTCCTTCTCCGTTTTTCTTTGTTTTCTTACGTTGCGTTCGTTTTCGTACATTTTGTACGATTTTATACGTCTTAGTACGCTTTTTTACATTCTTATAAAAAGTACTAAAACGTATAAAAATAGATAAAACCTTTGAAAACGTATTTATGCGTAGAAAAACGTACAAAACGAACAAAAACGGACGAAAACTTAGAAAATCGTAAGAAAACATACAAAAAGGTAAGAAAATGGACAAAATCGGTCGAAGACGTACGAAAACGGTCGAAATCGATCAAATACAGTCGAAAATGCTTGAAATCGGTTGAATACGGTCGAAATCGGTCCAAATCGATGGAAATCAGTGGAAACGGTCGAAATCGGTCGAAATCGAATGAAAACGGTGGAAATCGGTCGAAAACGGTTGAAATCGGTCGAAAACGGAAGAAAGCGGTCGAAATCGGTCGAAAACGGATGAAATCGATCGAAATCGCTTTGGGTGGTGCCGGTAGTGATCGATTTGGAGGTGGTGGTGGTGGGTCGTCTGAATGCTAGGTTGCCGGAAAATCATGTTGGAGAAAAGGTAACTTGATGGTGATCTGGTAACCTCTTAATTGTCTTAATTTGCAACCAAAAAAAAGTTGGGTACATTAAATTGAGAAAAAAAAGAGTACATTAAATTAAAATTGAGTATAATTTTAGTACACTTTTATGCAATTTGCCCCAAGGATAACTATTCGTATATTGGCTGTATATTGGCTGACATGCAAGGGAGATGCTAGGGACATAAGTACGTAATATTTGGGCCCTACAGACTCATCGTGTTTTGTGAGCAATTACCAGCAGAGTTGATAAAAACTAAGCTTGCAAAAATCGTGAATTAGTAGTCGGCCGGCCAACCCTCTTATATCGTGTAATCGGTCTAGGCGGGATTAATTAGATTGGCATTTTCGATAATTTTTAAGTATTTTCGGCGAATTTTGGATATTTCCGACGAGTTTTGGGTATTTCCGGCAAGTTTTAAAAAAACATGTTTACGGTGAATTTTGCGTAATTCCTGCAAAATTTACAGGTTTCCAACAAGTTTGACCACCATTGATCGTCGTTGACCGTCGGTGACCACGGTTGACCGATTTGTTTGACCGATTTACAAATCGGCAAGGTTGGTGGCCAGTAGCGCCTAGACGGCGATTAATCAGCCTTTTAGGCTTTTTATTGCAACACTGATAACAACTATGCAGTTAAGCCTTCGCATGTGAAAGAGATGTTGGCTTTGTTGTCTTCTGAAAAATCTTCACACGAGGGCTATAATGGTAAAGCCGCGAAGCTGCAGACAGAGTGAACATGATTGTGGTCAAAGTAACCAGACTGATTCATAAATGTTAGATACGTAATTTTTATTTTTGTTTTTTATCTTTATAAACTTGTGAATGAAGGGCATTCTCAAAGTTTTGAGCATGTAACAGGTATTACAAGTAGATAAACATGCATTTTAGACCAACTAGAGTAGGCGTGAGTGCTCATCGAGTGAGGCTCGCTTCACGCGTGACCCTCAAAACAAACACCTCAACTTACACGTGAATTGGCAAAAATAAAGGGCTTGAAAGGTAATAGGGTCACCTTTGGTGAGTTTAAAAAATTTGTGGGCCCTATATGTATTCAAACCGTTTGTTTTTATATCCTTTGGTGTTCTTCGAGACTTGTTTGGGGTTGCTTCAAAAATGCTCCGGAGTAAAAGGTGGCTCGGCCTTCGTGAGCGGATATTTTTCTCTTGTCTTGTACAGGCAAGAGTTTTTCATCCTTTTTGTAGCTCTCCCAGTTAAAGCCTCGGGAAGATGCTAGTCTAGGTTTTTTGCTTAATTCTAGTATTGTAGTTGTACTCTTCTGGCTTCTAGTACATTGCTTGTAGCCTTTTATTTATATAATTATCTTTTGCCGTTAAAAAAATCTCACTACCTCAGTTTTTACTTATAAATACCAATTTAACTTCATCATTTTTTAAACACTTCACCATTTTATACTCACATACTCTCAACACTTTTACTTCTCAATTTTAGTGACAAAAATGTCTTAAGAAAACACTCCCCGAACCACCAAGCGTCAACAACGAAAAACTACCCGAAGCACTCCCCCAACACCCAAAGGAATGTTTATGCTCAGAAATACTCCATCATCAAACCAACAAATGAACTTATGGTCACCATCATACTATGTTAACCAACCATACTGAAATCCATACCCACAACAAAACGCTTTTAGCCAATTCTCCTCATAACCAAATGCGTTCCCATTCGATAATCGTAACTACGGCTCACAAACCCATATAGATGGTTCGTCATCACAACAACATACCCAACAACCTATGTCTCCCATTCCTTCATTTCTAAATGATAATATGTACGAACCTCAATATGCGGACTTTCATCAAAACACCGCTCGTGAGGACTCTCCCATCGAAGTCACTTCCTCATCACCAACACCGGCCCAACTGAAGTTGTCTAAAGACGCCAAAAGATGACGAATCAAAACGAGGATAGACCCCGGTGCATTGCATGGTCCACTGAGGAAGAAATTGTGTTGTGTAAAGGTTGGGTTCACGTATCCGAATATAGCGCCATTGGTAACGCGGGGAGGGAGAATGGATTTTGGAATGAGATTTTACCGTACCCGAAGAGGAAAACAAAGGCAATCGGTCGTCGAACGTATGATATGGTGAACAAGAAATGGAAGACTGTGTGTTCGAACATGGCTCGGTTTTGTGGAGTGCATGCTAACGTCATGCGTAGGGCGCCGAAGCGTAGAGGCGGAGACGGAGATTACTTCGCAAAGGCACTTCTTGACTATTAAGCTAAATACGAAGTACCGTTTACACTTCTTCATTCTTAAGAGGTTTTATGAAAAAGTCTGAAATGGATGGATAGTGAAGTTCCAAACTTTGAAGCAAAGAAAAGAGATACCAAGAGATATAAGTCATCTGGGTCTAGTTCGTTCAACCCAGATTATGGGAATGCTAGTATTAATCTGAATGTTGATGACGGAGACGAAGAGGAAGATGAGGTGCAGGAAGTTGAACGACTAATAGGCATGGACAAAGCGAAAGGTTTTAAGAAGAAAGGGGCGGGAGCATCAGGATCGTCAGCAACAATGAATGATGAAGCATTGGCTAGGTTGATGGTCTTCGAGTTGGCAATGCACCACAAACATTCCATGGCAATGAAGAGAGAAGAACGCTTAGCTTTTTTAAAGATCAAAAAGAGGGAGGTGGAAATTCGTGAACGGAAGTTGGCAATACAGGAATATAAACAATGTCAAAAAAACATAATGTTCTATATGCAGCCATATAATCACTTGACTGAGGATGCACTCAAGCAGATGGAAGACATAAGGACGGGGATCAAGGCGAAGTGGAATTTGCCATATTAGTTTACTTTTTTTTATTTAGTACGTTTAAGTTTTTATTTATATATGTATTGTTTTTAATTTCGTACATTTAAGTTGTTAATAATCTATATAATATTTTTAATATTTAAAGTCTATGTAATGCTTTTAATTTATAAATAAAAAATTTTAATTTCGTACGTTTACGTTTTTAGTTTATGAATAAAAGTATTTAAATAAAAAAATGGGTATGAAATGTGAGGAGGAGGTGATCAAAACGGGTGAAATATGAGAAGGAGTGAAGGGAAGTGAAAAGATAAAAAACCAAAATGACACTGATATGTAAGATGAAGGGTAGTAATCATTACTTTTAGCCTTATGATCAACTATTGTAGAGAATATTTTTTTAAGAAGAATCATATTACAAGTCAAAAGTAAGAGTATTTTATGATTAAGATTATATGGTCAAATCCATTAAACAACTAAAGCTCATGTTCTATTTGTTGGCTACCTTTACATGAAACTCTTGAAAGCATCTACTATTATTATTAGTACTATAAATTACAATTCGCAGGCGTTGAGCTTGACATTGGGCCTAGCGCTGAGTCTAGCATTGGGTTGGCGCTAGGCTTACATGTGTGGACCGGCCCATAACATTGTGGCCTGATTACTAATTACCTTTTTAAACCTGGCCTACTAACGCAACTCGATCCGGAATCCTATAATTTCAGTTTGGGAATATATACCAAACATATCATAACAATGACAATATCGACAACTAACAAACGCCCCGCCTCGAAGCGTGAATTTCAAAACTCGTGGTAAAACATTTCGAAGGTTTATGATTTTATTATGAGTTTATGACAATAATTTATAAAACTTTTGGTTTTAAAAGTATGTTTTTATTATGTATAAACTTCATAAAGTTTTTTAGACATCACGCAAATTCAAATACATTAAATTATGAAAAGATTTAATATTTTAGATATATTAATGCCGCACAAATATGAAAGAATGCTCACTATGATTTATTGTTAGGTTCATAAAAAGTGTCGATTATGTGGTTTAATTATATTTAGTCATTAGTCTTTATTTTGTTTAAAATAAAGTAGTTTGTAATAAGGTATATTATGCTAAAAGTAAGAAATAGCATAATTGCCAAAGAATAGGGACTAGAAGTGAAAAATAAAGGAAGGGAAGCCTCCTTCCTTCTCCTATAAATACCCCTTCTAATCATCATTAGAAGGTGATGCCTTGTAATAAACTTTTCCTTTTTCCCTCCATTTTATAACATTTGAAATTTGAATACTTGTCATCCTCTACTATTCTCTCCAAGCTTCCATGGTTGATTATGTATGATTCAAGATAAACAAGACCTAACAAGTGGTATCATACGCCATTAGAGGATTAGAGTGATTCGATTTGTGAGCTAATACACGTCCGAGAACCTCAAGATGATATTCGGTGGATTCGGTTGAGATTCTTGAGCTTTCGAGTTGTGATTTGGCAGTTATTTTGAGTTTTTGGACGTAATCGAGTATTCTACTGGATTTGACGTGACGTAGTTTTGTGGAGTTTTCATTTTCAGTACTATTCTACCATTCTCGGAAGTATTTCAGCATTCTCGGAAGTGATTTTTGTATTCTCGGATCGTTTTTCTGATAGTTTTTGCTTATTACTCTTAGTTTCTCGATAGAAAAGTATTGTAATAGATATATACGCATTTTCGGTTCTATCGAAAATCGTATATTAGGAGATTATTGATAAACTCGGTTGAAGATCGAGTTTTATAAGTTTTCACACATTTTCGGTTTTATCGAAAAGTGTGAATAAGGACTTAGTGAATTTACTCTCGGGAATACGCTTACAAAGTGTTAAAACCACAATTTCACGGTTTTATCGTGAATTGGGATTTTGAAAACAAATTCTTCAATTTCTAAAACTCGGAAGTCAAATTCGGTTCTATCGAATTTGACGTTATATGTGTTTTTGATTATTCAGTCATCATAAATCTCGGTTTTATCGAGTTTGTGATCATTTTTAATCCTTAGTCAACTAATTTTTTAAAACTCGGTTCTATCGAGATTGCTATAATCGATTTTAGGATTAAGGGTATTTCTGAGTTTAATACGTTTTAGGGATACCGAGTTTGTTAGTATTTTTTTCCGAGTTTAGTTCTGTTCGAGAAGTGTACTGAGTTTCAGACTACTTGTTATCCGAGAACAGTGTTGTCCAAGTTTCACAATTGTTACCGAGTTTGGAAATCTTCTCACAAATATCACTCATTTTCGTCTACAAAGATCCAATCTTTGAATCACACAAAATGTCAACATCCAAAACATATCAACAATCCCTTGCTGATGCCGGTTCTGAGACTAGGCCTCCCATGCTTGAAAGGGGTAGTTGTATACTATGGGCAAGTAGATTTAGACGATATATAAATCGAAAGAGGGAAAACCAAAAGTGTCTTAACAAAGCGCTTGATGAAGGTCCTTATCAGTTTGACACGTTCATTCCTAACAATTCCATAGTTCCGAAATTGCAAACTGCTGAGGATTTACAAGGAGATGCGTTATTGCACTATGATGCTGA
The DNA here is from genome assembly GCA_026074375.1 of Tanacetum coccineum. Taxonomy (NCBI): domain Eukaryota; kingdom Viridiplantae; phylum Streptophyta; class Magnoliopsida; order Asterales; family Asteraceae; genus Tanacetum; species Tanacetum coccineum. The sequence goes on from BQNB010086766.1 coordinate 27,299, forward strand.
GATGGAGCTCATGAATCTGATTCTTCTTTCTATTCCAAATGACATTTATAATTCTGTGGATGATTGCACTTAGGCTAAGGACATGTGGAAAAGAGTTGAAAGTCTTATGAGGGGAACTAAACAAAACAAAGTTGATAGAGAAACTTGTTTTACAAACGAATTTGATCAGTTTGTTGCTGAACCAGGAGAAGCACTTGTTTCTGTTTACAATCGTTTTGCTCAGTTAATGAACGATTTGGAAAGAAATGACATGCATTTTCCAATTGTTACAATTAACACAAAGTTTCTGAATAGCTTGCAACCGGAATGGTTGAAATATGTTACCCAAGTTCGTCTTGCTAAACGTTTGACAGTGGATACGTTTGATGATCTTTTTGATTACCTTCAGCAATTCGAGAAACTGGTTAATGTCTCAAGAGCAAAGAAGTTAGAAAAATCTCATGATCCTTTGGCTCTCGTAGCACACACGGGTTCATCTTCCAGAAATACATCATCTTATTATGCGACATACCCTACGTCTGTGGTTGATTATGAAGATGAATACCAGCAGGATGATGTTCACACCAATTCTGAAGATCCTCTAACATCTGCAATGTTGTTACTTGCTCGAGCCATTACTCAAAAATTTTCTACTCCAACAAATAATCGTCTTCGCACTTCATCCAATACCAGAAACCAAGCAACCATTCAAGGTGACAGGGTGAATATTCAAAGCAGGAACACTGGTAATGTTGGAAGAAATAATAGACGAGCTTATGTTCAGGAGGAAATCGTAGAGGGATCGAATGCTCCAAATGAGAC
>BQNB010086767.1:0-23246 GCA_026074375.1 Tanacetum coccineum
CTTGCAAATCTAATTTAACAATTAATACGCATCAGCGTCACAATTCCATGTGACGGCGTCAGGATGAACAAGGGATGGTGTACAGAAATCAAGACGACGTCAGAACTTAACCGACATAATGAAACCCTAGAAGATCCGGCGATGCGACGGCGTCAGGATTATAACGCGACGCCGTCGCGCCCGTTTTTCTATATATACAAACTCGTTTTAAGGGTTTTAATTGTGTAACTTTTGGGAACCGAACCCTGTTATTAAAAGTCGATTGTAGCAACTGTTTGGGTCGTTTTTAGGGTGTCAAAACCCTCTTGTATCAGCCTTAAACACATGTTTTAATTAAGTGAAGTCTTCTATCTTTTATTATTCAATATGTCTATGTGTTGTTTGATTGATTCTTGTTCTTCGCTTCTTTATAATTATTGTCCTCTATTGACTTTTTAAGTCTTTTTCTTTCGACTTTGACCTTAAATATTTTTTTTGTATAATATAATACTTAATGAAAAATACATGAATTGATTGATTTTTAAATGTATTTGCATTGTTATAATTTTCATCAAGTATTATATAACATAAACAAAAATATTTATGGTCAAAGTTGAAAAAAAAAGACTTGAAAAATCAATAGAGGACAATAATTTTTAAACGGGAGTATTTATCTGGTAACTTATACAAGCTTTTATAAATTTATATCAAAAAAAACTTGAAATACTGTAGTTTATCTAACAAGCTGAATAGGGGCCGTTTAGCAATGTATATATATAAAGGGCATTTAAGTAAATAATCAAACAGTTTTAGGGTTTATCAACCCTCACCTTGTTCCTATATAAACACACATCACATATCACATAAACCACAACCACCACCAATAAACACCATCTAAGCCGCCACAACATTCCGTAAGTTTTCAGATCTATTTTTTTTTTTGCTTTTGATAGGCGTTACGTTTACCGGTTCCCGGTGGACGTGTCAACGAAAGCATATATAAAAACATCATTTAACCACCGGATCACCTCCGATTTTATAAAATAAACATCTACTAATTATTATTCTTTAGTAGACTGTTCATTTGTGGTTTTGAAACATTTATTTATATGTTATGTAACATTTTATTTTGTTGCTTCATAATGGTGAACTCACTTATATTCAATGAGTGAAATTCAAGTTTCCGGAGCATAAATTAAAATAGTTTTTTGAAATTATTACCAGTATTAAACAGCTCGATGTGAATTTAATCGCATCGATTGTTACCTGTCTCCTGGCACATTTATTTATTATAAATATTGAAACGTCGTCGTTTTTTGTTAATTTTTGCATCGAAATACTGATTACCAGCGCTTTTGAAAATAGTGGGTGTTGAGTATGAGCCGATGCGATAGATAATTACACTCCGTGTTTGGATGTTTCATTTTATATGAAGGTGTAGCTTATTGTTATGAGTTATGTTAATTCACATATGGAGATATTTTTATTAGGATTTTACACCTATATTAAGGTTTAACCATTTTAAATACTTTAAAAGCAAATAATACTAGACAAACAAAATCATAATTTGTTTTTTTCTTGTTTTTATTTGCAATTTGGTTTAGTTTGGTTACATTTTGGTGTAGCTATGAAATCCTAATTTATTTAGAATGGATATGATGATTATTTCCCCAGATGATCGAAACTGAAATAACTGAGCGCATTTTATGAATCTCTTTCAACAGAGAGATTTTAAGCCAGAAATCTGATCCATTGTTTAATTTTATACTCTTTTTTATGAAGTTTATTTTGTTTAGATATAATAAAAAGATAGAGAGATTGGAAGTGATGATTATTTCCCCAGATGATCGAATTTGAAATAACTGAGCGCATTTTACGATTCCCTTTCAACAGAGGGAATCCAAGCCAGAAATCTGATCCAATCTCATTGTTTTATTTTTAAATTTTTATGTCATTCTCTTTTGATAAAGATAGAATTGTCACTTTTGCTAAATTAGCTGTTATGTTCAAATGCAATTATTTGCATTTATGTGACTGAAAATGGTCTCTACATAGTTTAAAAGTTAAGGATTTAAACTGGTTGTATGTTATGTTGCTATTTTTTATCTAAGTTAAAAATTTTCTTGATACTTTGTTATCTTTAACTGGTTTGCCTATTTGGGGTAAATTTGTATGATGTATATAGGCTATGACGACCAAAACAAACATACCATCAAACTCTGAAAGCATAAAGCTATTTTTTGATGAGTTTTCACATTTTCCTGAGCCTATTTTTATTCTTGGTCCTTTATTTTCTGAAATACCATTTTAATGTCCTTTGCCAATAAAAATACGTAACTGAGATTCTGGCATCTATTTGTAACTACGCAGATTTTTCATTCAGGTGTTTCTATGCGGGTTATATTTTATAAAATGATGGCAACATTTTTAGAGTCGCTAATACTCTTGTTCGATAGTGATGTTAGTGCTATTTGTTGCCTAGATGATTTGAAGTAGACTGGTTCTGTGTTGCAAGTTTTATTATTAGCTTGTGCTACCTTTAGACTTCTACATTTATTAATATTTTTACAAGCTAAAACATTTTAGTTGACAAATAAAAATACTCGCTGATTGTAAAAAGAATTGTTTGGGTTTAATTTTCATTTAAATTGCAGTTTGTACATTGTACGTATCTCTCTTGTAACAAATGAGGATTACGGTAGAAAGTCAAAGAATGGCTTGTTTGTAACTGAAAACAAGACTTATTTGTAAATGAGAACAAACAGAATATCTAATCGTATAACTTTCGAAATTGAAAACAGACATAATCTACCCAACCCAGATTTAATCATAAAAGGGCATAAACATAAGGGCCTGCCCAATATTAGAACCTTGATTTAATAATTGCCTAACAATTTAAATATGTAGTTATGCACTCATTCAACAACACGTGTTACTAGCTCTTTCGACTATGAGGTATACAAACTGTGAGCTGAACATATATGAACGTTCATGGAGCATCCCAACTAGCTCATTTCACTATCAGGTATACAAATTGTGAGCTGTGTTAGAAATTGTGTGGTGTTAGGGTTCGTGATAATCTTTAATTTCTTACTAGAATTGTGTTGAGTTCACTTTTCGTATAAAGTACTTCGACCCTATAGATGCTTGGATTGCACGAAATTCTTATCGGGATAATTTTAGAAGAGAACACTTTGTATTCTAGGAACAATTACAAAGCAAGAATATTAGAGGAATTATATCAGAGATTTTTGTGTTATGAGACAATGTATTTGTACATATGACATATATTAAGACAGTTTTTTTTGGGTAAAAGGTTACTCCGGTAAAGTATATTAATCACAAGAAACCGTTTAAGTACAAAGGAATGTGGCTGATTACCACATTAACCTCAAGCCTAAGCTTGAACTACCAAAAGTATGCGACATGCCACGTACAAACTAGCCTAATAACTATCAACTATAAAGTCTAATGCTATTTGGCATTTTCCATTTTGATAACATGCTAGTAACATTCGCCTTATTCGTGAATCGAAGAGTAACAAGTTACAGCCGAACCATCACTAGGATCAAGTCTTTAAGCTCCTCCGGTGTTCTTTTGGCTTTCTTGAAAAGTCGATTGTTGCGTTCCAGCCAAATATAATAAGTCGTAGCTGCAAAAAGAATCTCACCAACAATATTCTTGAACGTACGCTTTGCTGCCATGGGTTGAAACCACAACATAATGTCTTCCAAAACAGGCAAAACACTCCATTCCCGCAAGAGGACGCACAAAACACCAAACCTTTGACGAATATACACATTCAAAGAATAAATGTTCGTGTGAATCAGGTTGCAAACCACATAACGAACATCTAAGCGAGGATAGATCAATAGAGTCACCAACATCCCACGGTTTCAATTTATCTTGCGTTCGAAGGCTCCTTCGCATAATAAGCCATAATTGGAAGGCATGTCTTGGAATGCAATGCGAAAACCAAACAATCGAGGACCAAGAAACCTCATAACCCCGGGGTCTTAGAGCTTCCCACGCACACTTCACTGAAAAACTGGACATCAAACCATTTGTATCCCGCCAACACATAGAATCCTCTTGATCATAAAGATCAGGAACAATAATAGATTGTAAGGTTGGGGCTTTAACTAACCACGCAGGTGGCGAGTTCCACATTCCGTTAGAAATGAGATCAGCCACGCATGAATGGAGACGATAGCCTTCCCTAGCAATTTCCCTAGGCGTGAAAAAACGAATAAGAGAACCCTGAAGACACCATCGATCATACCATAGAGACGTTTTTAAGCCATTACCAATCCGCACCCAAAAAAATGGCTTGACAATTTCTCGAAGTTGAAGAAGTTTACGCCATCCCCAACTCATATCATTCTTAGGACTAATGTCCCAAAAAGTGCGACCACGAAGCTTATACATGTGAATCCAACGAACCCACAAATATTCCTTGTTAGATACAACATTCCAAATATGCGTAGTCATTAAGGCAAGATTAAAAACCTCAAGACTACGAAGACCAAGACCACCTTCACGTTTAGGAAGGCAAATGTCATCCCATGCAACCTTCGCTTTCCCACGTTTGTATTCACCGTTACACCAAAGAAAACCTCTAACAAGCTGCTGAGGGGAATGACTAACACCGACACCCAATACACCTGCATGGACGAAATCACAGATTTGCACAATTGAAGCCTACCTGCAAAAGACAACGACTTGTTTTTCCAATCTCTAATCCTGTTATGAGCCTTCTCAATAAGAATTTTGCAATCCCTATTGAAGAGTCTAGAGGATATAAGAGGAACACCAAGATACTTTACCGGAAGTTTCCCTTCAGCAAACGGCATAATATTGAGAATAGAGATTTTAACATGGTTCGAAACATTACAAAAATATGTCGTGCTCTTTGGAATACTAGGAATCAAACCCGAAACCTGTTTAAATTCATCAAGCGACTCCATAATGACTTTAGCCGAGTCTAAGTCACCCTGTGCAAAGAGAAAGAGATCATCAGCAAAACATAAGTTAATGATATTCAGATCCTCACATTGCTTGTGATACCGGAATGAGTCCGACAATCTAACCCTTCTTTTTCAAAATCAAAGTCAGAACTTCCATAACCAACGTAAAAAGATAAGGAGAAAGCGGATCACCTTGGCGCAAACCCCGCTTTCCCTTAAAAAAACCCATGAACATTACCATTGATGTTAATCGAGAACGACGGAGAAGTAACACAAGCCATGATCCACTTAATCAAAGAACGATGGAACCCGAATCTCTTGAGAATGAACCCCAAAAAATGCCAATCCACCATGTCATACGCCTTCTGAATATCCACCTTAAAAGCACATCTAGGGGGACCCTTGTCATGATGATAGTTATGCATAAGATCCCGCGTTAAAAGAATGTTGTCCGATATACGCCTTCCCGGAACAAATGCAAATTGGTTTTCACTAACAACCTCTTTAATTCCCTCAATAATACGGTTAGTAAGGATCTTGCTAATGCACTTGTAAAGCTCGTTACAGCAAGAAATAGACCTAACACTAAGTTGGTTTTTGGGTAGTTAGAGTTGGTTAAAACTGAATTTTACAACCAACCGACATGAAGTTTACGGCGTAACACTAAGTTGTTACGGTGTAATGTCTATACAACTTGTTACGGCTTATATACATTCCAACCGTCTTGTAGTCTACGGCGGAACATCTAAGTTGTGGTAGGTTGTTAATGTCTTACAACTTGTTACGGCGGGTAAACATTATCTGTGTTACGGGGTTTAAGCAACAAGGTCTTTGATTATGGGTATCAGTTTCGGAGTAACCAGTAGGTCTGATAATCAGTTACGGCGTAACCTAGTCGCATAGGTTAAGGCGTAATCAACCACAAAGCTTTATCCATTACCCCACATGAGATTACTAAACATATAGTTTACGACGTAAACATTGCATTTGATAGTCTTGCTAGATTTCATATTAGCTCAACTAGTGTGCACTTCACACTTCCCTAACTTGTATCCGAGCTGAACATGAAATCTCATTGGTCTCTAGTAAATCATCATTACCTAAATGGCCGTCGATGATACTAAAATCATCAACAAATCCCCTCCCATTTTAGTGTAATCCTTGATTTACTAAAACATATATAAAGATATATGCAATTATGTTATAACAAACATAACGAAACAAACAAACGCATAAATGAAAATGTCTTGCGATTGAATTTCCATCTTAGTTTAATACACATTCCAAATATTCGAAAATCGGGGTGTCGCAACGATTGAATCCGTCAATCCATTTGAATACCTGAAGATACTATACACATACGTTTCTATAACACTCTAATGTTCTTTACTTGACACTATTACAAGCCATGTGTTCTAATCCATTAATGAACACATAGGAAGCCAAGTCCAAGCTTTTTGAAGCGGCAAAACTTCATGTTCGCATAGGTGGTCCTTTTAGTCTTGCACCTGCATTTGCATTTTTTCAAAAGAACCATTAAGAAGGTAAACTTTAATTAACCATCACTTGCAAGTCTGAACACATACATCGGGAAGATAAATACACGTGTTCCAATATCTAGCTATGAGCTTTTCACATTGAATTCAACTTCTAACGTTGTATTAGAAGGGACTTTAGTATCTCATAGGTAGTAGATTTAAATGGACTTTAATCCCATCCCTATCACTGACTTAATCACTAAGTCCCTAGCTAAACCCTTCGTCAAGTGGTCAGCTAAATTATGTTGTGACCGAACAAACTCAATAGAAATCACACCATTCCTGATTAGTTCTCTAATCATACTATGTCTAACACCTAAGTGTCTAGACTTGCCATTATAGATTTGACTATATGCTTTAGCCAATGTGGCAGCACTATCACATCGGATAGAAATTGGTGCTATTGGTTTCGGCCATATTGAAATCTCATGTATCAAGTTTCTTAGCCATTTGGAATCTTACCAGCAACCAACCATTCTACAAACTTAAGATTTCATAGTAGAAACCAGTGAAGCATGTTTGCTTCTTGGAATGCCATGAAATGGCACATCCCCAATCAGAAATACCCATACCACTTGTAGAAGATGAACCTTTAACCTGATTCATCCAGCTAGCAACTGAATAAGGCTTTTCTAACAACGAAGTACTCCAACATATGATAAACCATAATTCATAGTACCTTTCAAGTACTTAAATACCCTTGTTATTACATGCCAATGTTGTCTACTAAGATTACTAGTAAATCTACTTAACCTACCAACTGCATAAGCAATATCAGGTCTAGTACTTGTCACAGCATACATAAAATAACCAATAGCTCTTGAGTATTCGAGCTGATCCACAGGTCTGCCTATACTCGGCTTAAGCTTTTCTATCGGATCCATAGGAGTACTCCACACGTATACGAGAACAATCATACGACGATTAAATTTCTTGAGTATTTTCTCAATATAGTGAGATTGTGTAATTACAATCCTTTTTTTTTCACGTTTAATCTTAATATCAAGAATAACGTCTTCTTCTCCATATCCTTCATCGAGAACTTTGATGACAAAAACTTCTTAGTTTTATCAACTTGATTTTGATCAATTCCAAAAATCAACATGTCATCAACATATAAACAAATTATAACACCTTTACTAGAGCTATCAAATTTGCTATATACACACTTGTCCGATTGGTTTAAAAGAAAAACCAACCAACCACAACAAACTTAAAAACTTTATGATGCCCACTGCTTAGGTGCTTGTTTTAGCCCATACAATGACTTAACCAGCTTACACACCTTATGCTCATTTCCGGGCATAACAAATCCGTTCGGTTGCTTCATATATACTTCTTCGTCCAAATCACCATTTAAGAATGCTATTTTGACATCCATTTGATGGATCACTAGATTGTGAATAGCTGCTAAAGCTAACAACAATCTAATAATAGTGATTACGAGCACTGGTGTATAGGTACCGAAGAAATCGAAATCCCTTCATTGCCTAAATCCTTGATAACTAATCGAAGATTAAACTTGTCAATTGTTCCATCGACTTTCATCTTCCTTTTAAAAGACTTATGTATTATTTTCTATAGTAGAACCAATCTCATCATCAGTTGCTTCTTTCCAAAAAGCAGCATCATGAGATTGCATAACTCATATAGGTTTCTAGAATCTTTCCACAATACTATACATAAGAAAATTGTGAACCAACGTTGATCACTTGATCCCTAGCGTACGTTTACAATACGACTAAATATAGCTGGAAAATTTAAGAACCATATGATTTAGCTTTCCTAACTCTTTTACCTTTATGAGGTTCAAGAGTCTCACTTGGTACATCATCAGAATGATCATCCTTTGATATTCGACCGAATTTGGTATAATATCCTTTGGTCTAGGTATTGAAGAGAAATGATTCTCATCAAATATTACATCTTGATTCTATAATTGAGTTAATAGAAACAGAGTCATTAGGTTCAATAACATAAAACCTATATGCCTTGGAAGGCTCAGCATATCCAACAAAGATGCAATCCATTTTTCACCCAAAGTTTTCCTTTTCGGGTCCGAAAGCCTAACTTACGGCCCTACAACGCCAAATCGCAAAAATGACAAGTTGGGTCGTTTTTTATACCAAAGTTCATATTTAGGGACCCTATTCAATAAATAGCAAGCCGTTAACATGGCTTCTCCCCAGAACCCCTCACTCAAACCCAAGTAAGATAACATGGAATTAACCATTTCCTTAAGAGCTCTATTTTTCCTTTCAGCCACACCATTTTGCCGTGGTGTGTAAGGAGCTGTAGTTTCATGAATGATTCCTACAGATTCACCACCTCTATCTGTGCGTAAAGTTTTAATTAGGTCAATTTGTTGCAATTCAACTTCTGTTTTATAGATTCTAAATTTATCAAGGGCTTCATCTTTTGCATGTAGCAAGTAAACATAACAGAATTTAGATGCATCATCTATAAAAGTTATAACATACTTTTTATTTCCCAAAGATGGTGTAGCATGAAAATCACACAAATCACTATGTATCAATTCAAGTATGACATATTTCCTTGTTATACTTTTAAATGGTTGTCTAGTGATTTTTGTTAACATACAAGTAGTACATTTTTCCGGATTTTCATCAATAGCAGGTATTAAATCATCTTTAGACAGTTCAAGTATTCTTTTATAGTGCACATGTCCTAAACGAGCATGCCATAATGAGGAATTAACAACAGTAGAAGAAGACATATAAACAGAACGAGAATCATCAGTAACTTTATTCAAGTTCAACATAAACATACCATTGTTATAATAACCAAATCCTACAAACACACCAGACTTCGATAAGATATAGTTATTAGATTCATACACATGTTTGTATCCACACTTATTTCAATACAGGACCAGAAATACAAAATTCTTTTACGAAGTTATTTTGGAACATACAACACATTAAACAAAGTAATGGATTTTCCTGAACTAAATTCCAACACCACACTTCCTTTTCCATGAACATGAGTGAAATGATCATCACCCATGTAAAGTACGGATCCGCTTCCACAGTTCAAATTATTAAATCATCAAATCTTACCAAACATGAGTTGTGCACCAGAATCATCCATCGCTTGCCAATTTCAGTCAACCTGTCACATAAAGATGCTTCAGAAAATTAGTGGAAAACAAAATATTTTTTTTTTTTTTTTTTTTTTTTTTTTTTTTTTTTGTTTTTTTTTATTAAATAAAACTGTTCCCACAACATGCACCAATCTTTGAAGCAGAAGTTATGTAGTGCGTCGATTTTGGCCTTACCAGAAGGAAGTAAGAACTTTGTGGTTTGCTGCCATGCTTCACATAAAGGGTTAGGCGCGGTTTTGATGCAAAGGGAGAAGGTTATAGCCTACGCATCCCGCCAACTTAAGGTTTATGAGAAGAACTATACTATACATGACTTAGAGCTTGGAGCGGTAGTGTTTGCCCTGAAGATGTGGAGACACTATCTTTATGGTACGAAGTGTGTTGTGTTCACTAATCATAAGAGTTTGCATCATATTCTTGATAAGAAGGAGCTGAACATGAGATAACATAGATGGTTGGAATTGCTAAGTGACTACGACTACGAGATTAGATACTACCCAAGAAAGGCGAACGTGGTGGCAAATGCCTTGAGCCGAAAGGAAAAGATAAAGCCGCTACGAGTTCGAGCCTTAGTGATGACTATAGGATTAAACCTTCCCAAGCAGATTCTGAATGCTCAAGCCGAGACAAGGAAGGAAGAGAACTACATTTCTAAAGATCTACATGGAATGATTTATAACCTAGAGCCTCATACTGACGAAACGTTGTGTCTAAACAATAGGAGCTGGATTCCATGTTTTAGGGATTTGAGAGCATTGATTATGCATGAGTCGCACAAGTCAAAGTATTCCATCCACCCTGGACCGGATAAGATGTACCGAGATTTGAAGAAGTTGTATTGGTGGCCCAACATGAAAGTAGAGATTGCCACCTATGTTAGCAAGTATCTTACGTGTGCTAAAGTCAAGGCTGAATATCAAAAACCATCTGGATTGTTGGTTCAACCAGAGATACCCAGTGGAAATGGGAGAACATAACGATGGACTTTGTGACTAAGTTGCCAAAGACGACAACCGGTCAAGACACGATTTAGGTAATCGTTGATCGTCTCACTAAGTCTGCTCATTTCCTACCCATAAGAGAGGATGACTCATTGGAGAAGTTGACAAGATAGTACTTGAAAGAAGTGGTGTCGAGGCATGGAGTGCCGGTTTCAATCATCTCCGATCAAGACGGCAGATTCGCTTCGCATTTTTTGAGGCCCCTCCATAAAGCACTAGGTACTCGACTAGATATGAGTACAACCTATCACCCGCAGACCGATGGTCAAAGTTAGAGGACCATTTAGACATTGAAAGACATGTTGCGGGAGTGCATGCTTGATTTTGGAAAAAGTTAGGATATAAACTTGCCGTTGGTTGAGTTTTCGTATAACAACAGCTACCATACGAGTATTAAGGCTGCACCATTTGAGGCGTTGTATGAATGTAAGTGTCGATCAGCCAACTGCTGGGCTGAGGTTGGAGATAGTCAACTCACTAGCCCAAAGATCATCCATGAAACAACTGAGAAAATCATTCAAATAAAGAGTCGTATTTAAGCCACCCGTGATTGTCAAAAGATCTACGCAGATGTACGACAAAAACCCCTTGAGTTTCAAGTGGGAGATAAGGTCATGCTGAAAGTGTCACCATGGAAAGGGGTGATATGTTTTGGCAAACGGGAAAAGCTGAACCCTCATTATATTGGACCTTTCAAGATCCTTGCCAAGGTTGGAACTGTTGCTTATCGTCTTGAACTCCCAGAGCAATTGAGCCGAGTTCATAGTACGTTTCACATCTCGAATCTGAAGAAATGCCTATCCGACGAAACTCTTGCTATACCATTGGATGAAATCCAAGTCGATGACAAGATGCACTTCATTAAAGAACCTCTCAAGATCATGAACCGTGAGGTCAAGCGTATGAAGCAGAGCCGTATTCTGATTGTCAAGGTATGTTGGAACTCGAGGAGAGGTCCTGAGTTCACATGGTAACGAGTATTTTGTATGTGTGTTGAAAATTACGCTAACTAATACTTACTCCGCACCCAAAATCAAATCAAAGAAACATACTTCCATTAAAGACTTAGTCCAAGAGTGTAGAGTGAACTGTAAAGGGTGTTACCTTATCCTCTTGATTAGTCAATTTAGATATTATAGTAGAGAGAATAATCCTTTTTGGACCCCTTTTTTTTCCCCCTAATATTGCTTACCCTCGAACCAACAAAAACACACACACAAATCCTTACTTTTCAAACTTTGATCAAATCTTTTTGAAGATATAGTGTTCAGGTTGATATTCGGGTAGTTTATAAACAACGTTTGGGTTGTTTAGTCACTAATCATCCTTCTAATCCTTCATTCTTTGTAAGTCATCACCTTTCTCTAAATCTTGTACTTTTGTGTTCAAAATAATGCATAAGCTAAGAATGTACAATTTGTTTTATAAAAACTAAGATTTAAAAACTACGAAAACCTTAAAAGGTATGTATATATGCTCGAAAATAGTTAAAAGAAAGACAAGAAAATCATAGTTTCGTGATCGTGGTTATTTTGATGTAATAAAAGTATATACTTATAGTTTATTTGATGGTTCGGCTATAAAATAAGCCATAAATGGCTTATTAGGGCTTATTGGACTTATGTTTATGATTCGGCCCAAAAGGAGAAACAAAAGGGAATATTTGTTGGCTTATTTTGATTCGGCTTATATATTGTTGGCTTATTTCTAGCTTATTTTTGAGAGGACAAATCATTTAGCTTATTTGGCTTAACAAATAAGCCCAAATAATGCTTAATGGGCTTAAAGGCCACGTCCCACACCAAAAGCCCAAAGCCACGAGCTTAATCAATAAGCTCTATGGTTTGGATTATTTTATCTTGGCTTATTAGAAGCTTATTGATAGCTTATTAATAAGTCTCGTGTTTATGTGTTTAATGATTTGCTTATCGGACTAAATGAATAAGTTTAAATCCTCATATTTTGCTTAACGGGCCACGACCCAATATGAGACAACACACCATGGCGTAAAACCCACGGTGTAGCTTATTGGATAAGCTTAAGCATAGCTTATTTGATATTGTACGAGTTTAGATACTAAACGTTTACTTATTTTGAATGTTAAACGTTACGGATCACCTAATTAGGCTTATTGGGCCTAAAAGCCCAATAAGGATCCAAAGGACTTTTCAGACTAGTTTGTTAAAGGGATTTGATAGTATATATATTTAATTGCGAAATGTGAAGTGAAAGTGATTTGAAAGTGGTATTTAATAAAGTCTACGACTTTGGAAAAACGTGTAAACACGAATGGGTCATGCCGAAATTTTTATAAAATCTTAACACTTAGAAAATATTTGGAAAAACATTTACGTAAGAACATTTCAAACAATCTATAAGGGAATGGGTAAGAAGCCGAACAACGAACAATATATATATATATATTTGCTCGAATATTACTATATAGTATTATATACTAAGTATTACTATATACTTTATTAGTCAAACATTACAACAACGATACGATCACAAACATTTTATTTAGAAAGACACTTAAACGGAAGTATTTTAGTAAAAACTTATGCATTATCCGTATTTCACTATCATTCCGATTCTAAACCGACGCCTATAATTCTTAGGTCGTGTTTGTGTACCGTCGTTCGTTACCGTGTGATTATTCTTCTAGTTTCTCACTACTTCATTACACAAACTCAAGGTGAGTTCATAGCCCCACTTTTACTCGTTTTGAATAAATGTTTTACAACTTGGGGTGAGAAACATTGCTTGTTTTGAAAACCAGACACAAGTACCTTACGTGATACTTTCCCTTGTTTACGTGTTGCCTAAGTAGCTTAGACCACTATTCACCCGTACAATCATGAACCGTTAATTACCTTTAACCGATTGCTGGTTAAGTAAGCGCGAGTGAGTAAATAGATCTATTGGGACTAATAATCCCCATCCGGGTTTGGTAATTCTTACTGGTCGGGTACGTTTGATGTACAGGCCAACGGATGTATTTCATGTCGAAAGTAGTTTGGGTGGTCTTGGTCAGACACCTACCAGGGCAAATTTTATAGGGCAATACACATGCTACCTATCACCATTAGCTTCGGGGTCATGAGCTTAGTGCAACGTAAATACCTTTTCTATGTGAAGTTGTATCCGTTATAACTGTTGCATGCATTACAATCTTGTGGTCCACTATACTTTCACTTGAATTTAAACCTATGAATTCACTCAACAATTTTGTTGATGTTTTAAGCATGTTTTTCTCAGGTGCTTAGCTGGATTTGTCATGACGTATCTCTTGAAGTCTTTGTGCTATGTGATATCAACCAAATTTCAAGACTATTATATTATTGCTCGTTGTCTTTTATTCAAAACTTAAATACTGCTTCTGCTATCTTTAATTAATGCTTCTGCTATGTTGTTAACAATTAAATGGTCTGTAAAACCTTATTATCTTTAACTTATACAACGAGTAATGATTTTTCTAAAACGTACCCTTAGAGGTCGTTTTCTATGCTTGGTTCTTGAGATAGTTATGACGTCACGCCCCCGGACACGTATTCCGTCCAGGCCCCGTTTGGAGGTGTGACAGATTGGTATCAAGAGCCAAGGTTATAGAGAACCAGGTAGTTTAACTAGGTCTGGTCTATAACCAGTATGTGATCCTTACGTGAACTAATTGTGCCCTTACATGATCCCATCTTGCTTACGTAAATAGTAATTATAATGTTATTATTTTACGTAACTGATAATTTCATATCACTCTATATAATTTACTAATGTATCTTGCGTTGTATTATATCTATCTAGTTTTCTCCTGCATATGCATGGTTTCATATAAAGGAGATTTATATAAACTTTTGCTTGTGCATGTTATGGCTTTTTCTGTCATCTCGATTTCATCAGACTCATCAGAGGAGAGCGTAGGGACGTCCACTGCTCGAGTCATCTTGTTCAGCACGATCCCTACTGTCATTCCATCCACCACACCTGCTACTGATTTACCTGTCATTCATGATGACACCTTGCTGACACCCACTATTTAACCCGTTGTACCCACTATACCACCTGTTGCTCCCACTATTTAGTACACTTTCCCATTCATTGAAACTGACTCATCTGATAGTGACACCCCTGATTCACCACCATCGCAGGACCCGTATGAGGCTGCCGTTGCTGGGTGGAGGAGCCGAGTAGCAGCACGCTTATCACTACCATCATCACATATTTGTCAGATTTTACCCGCACCACCCGCTTACCCCGCCGACCAGCTGTTCTTGTCTTACCAGGACAGCCGATTCCTGTTGGTCGACCCTATCGTACCCAACCTAATGGGGGTACTTAAGATGTTTATTTCCATGAAGAGTGTTGGATCATTACTTGTCCTTCGACTTGCATCGAGACACCCATCATATTCTTCTTCATCGAATTCTTCTTCGAGACATTCTTCTTCAGGTTATGCAATATCAGATTCTCTGAATGATTCATCGACTGTCGCTTCTGCGAGGCCATCTCGTAAGAGATGTAGGTCTCCTATTTCATCTGTACCAGTAGTTTTGCCTGTACGTGGAGCTCTATATCTAGTACGTGCTGACCTTTCACCACCACCTAAGAGGACCAGGGATTCGAATTCAGTGATAGATTTAGAGGGTAGTTCAAAGGACGGTTATGACCCGTATGTACCTAGAGAGACTGGGTTAAGAGTTGACGTTAAGGATAGCTACGAGCCTTACACCGAGCCTGATATCGAATCCGACATTCAAGCAGATATTGATGAGTGTATTGCGTATGCTGATGCTATTAGAGCTAGAGAGATGATGATAGATATGTGGTTGAGACTGCGGCTGAGGAGAAGGTCGAGTCTATAGAGAGAGACACAGTTGGGGTTGAGGTTGACCCGAGGGTCGGGTCAGTCATTGAGGATGATGTGCGTGAGTCTATTAGAGAGGATGTTCTGGATCATGTCGCAACTGATGGAGCTGTAGAGGTTACCTATGAGACATTGGGAGATTTGGTACATAGATTTCATGATCATACCGTGGAGATACCAGTTCATCAGATTCAGGTTATAGAGAGTGTTCAGAGGTTTCAGGGACATAGGATTGCTAGAGTTGATTTGGAGGTCACTACCATGACAGAGAGGATTGATGCGTTAGAGCGGGATAACATGAGGCTTAGAGGCATGTTGGATGTCGAGAGTCAGAGAGTTGACCGACTTCAGCGTTGTTTGTCGCGTGCCTAGAGAGAGTTGAGGCAGATACGCCATTTCTGATTCTATGATCGGGTGAGACTTGGCATACTTGAGGCACGTGCTAGGAGGTACTTAGGTTATCGTCATTAGATTTTTTTCGTCTGTGTTTGAGCATCGAATAGTAGCTTTGATAGTGGTAGTAGTAGTATTAGAGATTGTAGATCCTGCCATAGAACTCATGATGCATTCGGCTATGTTTGATGATTATGAAATATATCTTCCTATTTTCTATGATATGATGTTATTTATATGATATCGTTTTTCTCTATCTTTTACGTAATATGTTGTTGTTTTCTTGATTATGGCTTTGTCGTGCATTGGTGTTCACCCCGAATTCTCATATTAAAAATATTAAATAAACCCATTCAGCGATTAAAAAGATTTAATCCTATCCTAGATCTCACAGTGGCATTTATTTTTGTGATACAGAAGTATACCTACTGCTACACGTACCGGAATGACCCAAGATGCGATCAACGAGCTGATTGCCAAACGCGTGGATGAAGCTTTAAAGGCGTATGATGCTGCCAGAAACCCCAGAACCGAAGCAGAAATTGAGAACGAGCAACAAGACGACCACATCGAGGAAAACGTTAATGGGAATCGAAACCCTAATGTGAAAAATGAAGGTGTTGTACCCGTTGCTAGAGAGTGTACCTACTAAGACTTTGTGAAATGTCAACCGCTGAACTTCAAAGGAACGGAAGGAGTTGTTGGTTTAACTCATTGGTTTGAGTAAATGGAAACAGTGTTCCATATCAGTAATTGCCCACCAAGATATCAAGTGAAGTATGCAACATTCACTTTGTTGGATGGTGCATTGACTTGGTGGAATTCTCACAAAAGGACAATTGGAGTTGATGATGCTTATGCCATGACGTGGAAGGCACTCATGAAGCTAATGACTGAGGTTTATTATCCTAGGAATGAAATCCAGAAGATAGAGACAGAATTGTGGAACTTGACAGTGAAGAGCAATGACCTGACTGCTTACAACCATAGGTTCCAAGAGTTGACTATGTTGTGCACTAAGATGGTCCCGGAAGAGGAGGATAAGGTTGAGAAGTACATTGGAGGTCTTCCGGATAACATTCAAGGGAATGTAATTGCTGCTGAACCTACTAGACTTCAGGATGCGATCCGTGTTGCTAACAACCTAATGGATCAGAAGTTGAAAGGTTATGCTATCAAGAATGCCGAGAACAAGAGAAGGTTCGACAACAACTCAAGAGACAACCGACAACAACAACAACCTTTTAAGAGACAGAATATCAATGGTCAGAATGTAGTAAGAGTGTATACGGTCGGGAATAATGTTGAGAGGAAAGGGTATGCTGGAGTTTTGCCATAATGCAACAAGTGCAGAATGCACCATGAAAGGCCGTGTATGGCAAGGTGTGGTAACTGCAAGAAGCTTGGCCACATGACTATAGACTGTAGAACCGCAGTTGCTGCTACCCTACAGAGGGCCTCGGTTAGAAATTAAACAGGAAATGCTTTCTATGAGTGTGTAAGACCAAGACATTATAGAAGTGGGTGTCCCAAGTTGAGAAACCAGAACCGCGGAAACAAGACAAGGAATAAGACTGGGAATAATGAAGCTAAGGCAAGAGCTTATGCAATTGGAGGAGGAGGAGCCCGCCCTGATTCCAACGTCGTCACGGGTACGTTCCTTCTCAATAGTTGTTATGCTTCCATGTTATTTGATTCGGGTGCTGATAGGAGTTTTGTGGCGACTACTTTTAGTACCTTGCTTGATGTCATCCCATCCACTTTAGACACTAGTTATGCCGTAGAATTAGCTAATGGAAGAATTTCAAAAACAAACGTGATACTTAGAGGTTGACATTAGGATTAGTAGGTCACCCATTCGACATTGACCTAATGCCTGTAAAACTCGGTAGTTTCGATGTCATCGTTGGTATGGATTGGTTGACGAAATACCACGCGATGATCGTTTATGACGAAAGGATCGTTTGTATTCCTTATGGAGATGAAGTATTGATAATCGAAGGCGATGGATGTAGCGATGGAAGTAAGTAGAAGTTGAATATCATCTCGTGCACCAAAACCCAGAAGTACAACCAGAAGGGTTACCTAGTTTACCTAGCTTAAGTTACGGCAAAGAAGTCTGATGACAAGCCGAAAGAGAAGCGACTTGAGGAGGTGCCTATCGTACGGGATTTTCCGAAAGTCTTTCCAGAAGACTTACCTGGCTTACCACCTACTTGACAAGTCAATTTTTAAATCGACTTAGTCCCCGGTGCTGCACCTGTAGCACGATCCCCGTATCGTTTAGCACCGTAAAAAATGCAAGAGTTATCCACTCAGTTGCAAGAACTTTCTGACAAGGGATCTATAAGACCTAGTTCCTCACCCTGGGGAGCTCCGGGTTTATTCATCAAGAAGAAAAATGGATCTTTTTAGATGTGTATCAACTACCGTGAAATAAACAAACTTACTGTGAAGAACCGATACCCACTCCCAAGAATTGACGACTTGTTTGATCAACTGCAAGGGTCAAGAGTTTACTCTAAGATCGACTTGAGGTCTGGTTATCACCAACTCAGAGTTCGTGAAGAGGATATCCCAAAGACGGCATTTAGTACTTGTTATGGACACTATGAGTTCCAGGTAATGCCATTTGGACTGACCAACGCACCGGCGGTATTCATAGATTTGATGAATCGGGTGTGCAAACCGTACTTGGATAACTTCGTGATCGTTTTCATCGATAATATCTTGATCTACTCCAAGAATAAGAAGGAGCATGAAGGACACCTTAAGTTGATATTGAGATTGCTTAAGGAGGAGAAATTGTTCGCTAAGTTTTCCAAGTGTGAATTATGGTTGTCGACAGTGAAATTTCTCGGTCACGTGATTGATAGTGAAGGCATTCACGTTGATCCTGTTGGGTTTGTGCTCATGTGATACGGATATTTATACGGCTAGGAATACGTGAGCCTACGGGGTTCACACACGTTATACACATAGATATCATTCTATTAGTATATATATATATATATATATATATATATATATATATATATATATAATATAAGCGTATATTTATTATATATGTATTAATACTCGATTGATGTATATAATAATCTAAGTGTATATTTATTATGTATATTAATATTCCAACGATAGAATACTAACGATCGTTAATTAGTTCATTTACGAATAATTAAATATAAGGCTTTTTAATTAGTTGGTAATTAAATGTAATTAACCATAAATATTAGAAAAGTCAAAAAGTCAACACCAAGGGGTGTTGTTGTAAGGTTCGACCAGACTAGAAGGATCCAAGGATTGGATTGGGCTTGTAAGCTATCTTTTCCTCCAAGTTATGTATTTTAGGTAACCCCTAATTTCATCTACTATATAAGGAGGATCCTAGAGCTCATAATTATCATCCCTTCTCCTTCTTTTCTCTTATAGTGGTCGAACAAGACAAAACCCTTGGGGATAATTTTGTTTGTTCGATTCTCTTGGCGTATTCTTGAAGTTGGTTCGCGAAACTAGCATTCGGGTGATATTGGTTGACGTGTAGTGTATGAACACGTTGAGGTTACTTACTTTAGTAACTTAAGGATTTTCGGTTTAGCATGTATTACACACATGCATGTACTCTAAGAAGTCTCCGGTTCTTCACGTAGCTTGGTTGCTATTCGGTATGTTTTCTGTTTATATTTTATGTTAATTATAAGTTCTATATGAATTAGATCCGCTGCGTAGCTCGTTTAATATTAATGTAATATTAGGTTATTTAGATAATGATTTCCAACAGTGGCATCACGAGCCAGTCAATATAGCTTTATAATTACATAAAAACAGAAAAATGATGTAAAAAAATGCATATTTGGTATATATTTCTTACCTTTTATGTGAAAATTATTTTAGAAATTTATTTAGTGAAATCTATTTCCCCTAAAGGTCACATAAAATATGAAAATTAAATATGCTACATATTTTATGAATATTATTTTCTTTTTATGTGATATTCTTTTTAGAAAATTATTTTGTAAAATATTGTCCTAAAATATCACACAAGTATGGAAAATAAATATTTACTTGCCTTTTTTTATGCGAAATCTTATTTAGAAAATTATTTAGTGAAATATATTGTCCTAAATATCACCTAAAATAAGGAAACAAAATATAGAAAGTTTTTACATTATTTAATATATATATATTGTTGCTTATTTATCTTTGAATAAATTGTCAACCATGGATTACGTGCATGTAAACCATGGTTATTAAGATTAATATATATGTTAAATGGCATGTGTGTTATATTGTATGCATGGAATCATTACGTGAATTAATTGGTTAATTGCAAAAGATGAGAAGACTTTTGTCAAATTATAGTTTTAATTGCATAACTGATTCTAGTTCAGTATGATTAATTTTGCTTAATACGTTTTGCATGTTTTATATTTGTGGCGTTTTATAATTATGCAAAAATGATTTTCAAAATTAATATGGACTAAAAGTACATGATTAAAATGCTTATTGTATCATATATTGATATATACACTTTGCTAAATCATGGGCTATATACGTAAATTTGTTAAATCTTGCAAACGTTCTATAACGCAGGGGTTTAGTGGTTTCCGCAAGGGAACCCGCGATGGAACAACGCAAGAATAAACATTTTTACATAAACGTTTTAACAATATTTATGGTATGTCGTAATAATTACTAAAGATGGAATAAATCCGGTTTGGTATCTATCTAAGATTTGATTATATCCCATGGAGATTTAACCTTATCCGTAGTAATATTACTTATCCATGGAAATATTGCAAACATGGTAACCCTAATTTTATAAATGGCATGTGGTTTATAAAATTATGGGATTTCTATTTATAGAAAATTTTTAAAACTAAATTGGAAATGTTTTAAAATAACTAGTGTTATAAGGTTGTATGCATGCTTCCTTATACACATTTTTTGTAACCTTGTTTTTATCAAAACTTCTATACCCTTAAAATTTAAGTCATTGCCATCCAAGTATGAAATCACTTGTGTTTGTTCTTTTACTCTAAGACAGTCTTAGGTGAATTTGCAAAACAAGGTAATATAACAATCGTATGGTCAGACCTGAGACTGTAAAATTACAGATGGAGTATTGGATGACTTATATCGAGTATGGTTGGTCAGACCTTCAACTCGAGGCATACGATGGGGTTAAACATGCTCACTTGACATTATAATTCTGGATTATGATGCATTGGGCCCTATAAACCTAAGAGGTGCACATGTTGGCAATTATCTCCCGTAGATTACCTTTTTGAGTTATACCATTTCTAGTAGATCAACTGCATTAATGGTAGAACGTCAAATTGAATCTTAAACCCTTGTAAAATTAATTGTTTATTTATATAAACATGGGTAGTTAATTTTTAAGGGATGAATTATCAAAAATACTGAAAATGAACTTTGGAAGTTCTTTTAATGTATTAATGCAACATATACCGTAAACAGGGGTTTGTTCTTACTTGTGGAAGACAAACTGTGTCTATTTTCCTTTGGAAAATAAGACTAATTCCTATACTTTTCACTTGCAGGAAAAGTTATAATAGGAATGAAAGAGTTATCCTAAATTCTATTCAAACTCATACCAAACTTCATGTTAAGTTAATTGAACTTCTTATTCTTTTAAGATTGCTTCAATATCCTTATTCAGTTTTGAAAATTTTGAATCAAAATAAGAAACTTGGATAACTAGAGAACTTGTATCTATAGCTACCAAGATTAAAATATCTTGTTGTAAACAAGACATATTTATGAGGTTTGATTGGAAGACGAAAATATCACCGTAATACTGTAAAAGGCAATAACTAGAGAACTCGTGTCTATAGCTTTTTCCTTAAACCAGTAAGAGACGCTACACACCCTTGAGGCAAAATGAGCGGATAAAGGAGGAATTGCATGCCAATTTTTCAAGTTAATAAGTAGCTAAGTTGGCTAGAACTTGAACACACTTACTTGAATATCTAAGTACTTACTTACTAGTCCATGTGACTCACATTAGCAATAATGTGTAGATATTAAAATAAATGGAAAGAAATAAAATGCAAATTACTTTCACTAGTAAAGAAACACTCATAATGTTGTCAGATCGAGTGGGAGTAATGCATTTTATGAATATAGGACAAACTTGCTTTGTTGTCAAATTCAGTGGGAGTTATGAGCTGTTTACCTCATAGGCATCCTATTTTATTTCTGGCTTGGCTTGAAATAATAAATTACTTTCCAAGTGTGAAACATCTTTATTTAGTAAAGAATCAGTGTATATTATCTTTGATAACTTGTTGCCTTTAAGATGTCGCTTCTATTTAAAAGTTATCTTTGATAGTTATGCACGATTCCTTATTAATAGATGGAGTTCTATATATATACTAGCTATGAGCTTAACACTGCCATATTGTTAATAGAAACAAACTAACTATTGTGGTGTTGTTTTATGCAAAGAAGTTGTACCATGCACAAGTGGGAGAAATCTTTATTGTGTGCAAGGAATAACTTAGAACAATATGACTAATGGTTTCTTAACTGCAAAGTAAGAAAACTATCACTCTACTAGGACTCCTATACATCTAATGTATGTAGCCCTATTAAGAGAATGTGTCAAGATAAAAAGGTAAGCTACATGATTATGTTTTCTTAGAAATCATAAAAATGGAGATTGAAATTAAATTGAAATCACTATTGAGACCTTGTTATGTCTTCAAGATTAAGACATGTACATGAAGTCATTGATTTGGTCAAAGACTTATAACGAATAGTAATAGTTGTTTATGTCTACTTGTTAGTACATACACATTAAGTCGTTGAATTGTTCAAAAGACTTATAAAAGGATGCAATTGGCTTAGTAACACTATTGATACCATTACGTTTTAACTTAAGTTGGTATAATAGGAAAAGCCATAAAAGTATAAGATCAATCGTATTGGAGTACCACATTTTATGGTATGTTCAACAACCGTAATTGTTGACGTTGGTCGGGTGCAAGTTTTACATTTATAATCGAGACTAATGAAATTACCAACGAAACATACGAGTAAGTATACTCGTTTAATCGTAGTAAAGTCGGGTAAGTCAAGTTCGTTCCACGGGACTTGGTCTAAACCAATACTAGGTAGCAAGAAAGACACTAAGGTTGTCACGGCCATTAGCGTCACAAAATCAAGGTAATTACTTAAGAAAATTCGTTCCATTTTTAAGATTATACTTATGCGAGAAATCTATGTCATTGATATCTATGTTTGATTATGTTGGTTAAACAAGTGTATATGATTTACAAAACCCATTTATATATGACTTGACTCCGTGGTGTACTTCACCAAATCATATTTATGCAAGAAACTAATGACGAACCCTTT